>PVJX010010448.1:0-56977 GCA_004027295.1 Dolichotis patagonum
CTTCTTTTACCTGGGCAAGTATTTCTGGTTTGAATTTCTCCATAGCTTTCCCTATTTGCATATTTATTTCATTTGATATCATTTCAGACATTTCAGGTGTATGGCTTCTTTTTTCTTCTATGTACACAGCTTCTAAGCTTTCTTGGGGAGGGCTAGGGCTTTGAACCTGCCTTTTGGTCTTTCCTTTTGTCATTTTTCTGTATGTCCTTACTTTGGGCGGTGTTCCAAAGCTTTCTCTGCTTATGTGGCACATTACCTGTTACACCCTCAGTTCCTGGAGGGGCAGTGGCTCCCCCACAGCCTCTTGGCTTCCTCACAGGGTCCTAACTCCCCTCTGTGGGCTCCTGGCTCCCTAAGTTGTAAGGTGAATGCTGGGTGTGGCCACCCCGGAGCCTGTGGAATCTCAGGCAGGCCAGGCCTCCATGCTTTGTCCCAGGCAGGTCTCCAGGAGGTTCCCTGCGAGTGAAGGGCCTACAGGTCCCAAAGAGTCAGAGCAGAATGTTGGTTTCTGAAAAGTTCCCGGTCCCAAACAGACCTGGCCAACATGCCAGTCTCCACAATATTCCCAATCCAAACAGCCTGGGCCACTCTGCGGGTCCGAGATTTTCGGGTCTCAAAGAGACAGGCCGAGATGCTGCTTTCTGGGAGACTTCCTGGGGGTGAAGGGCGGGGCTATGGGCCCAAACAGACGTGGCCCAGATGCTGATCCCCAGGCTGTTCCTTGCAGATGAAGGGCGGGCCTACCAGCCCCCTCCTGGATCTCCAGGCAGTTCCCTGTGGATGAAGGGCGTTCTGAGATGCGGGTGTGCACAGACTTTTGATCCAAACAGCCCAGGCCATTGTATGGGTCCGAGAGTTTTGGGTCCCAAAGAGACAGCCTGAGATGCTGCTTTCTGGGAGACTTCCTGGGGGTGACGGGCAGGGCTACGGGCCCAAACAGACGTGGCCCAGATGCTGATCTCCAGGCAGTTCCTTGCAGATGAAGGGCGGGCCTACCAGCCCCCTCCTGGAGATTCTTAATCAGGATCTGAATTCAAGTTGTAGTTAACTGGATTCTGAATTGTCAGGGCTGCATTCTCTAGAGCTATTACTGTAGGTCTTCCTAATACATTGTACAAGTTCAAAACTCTGGATAGATGTATTTCTTCTGGTCTTGCTCATTGGTGTTACTTTTTCACAGTTCAGATTATGCTAGCGATTTTCATTGGTTTCTGTGTAATTTTATCACTGACTAACCTCCCAACATAGGGTTTAGAAGGAAACTCATGTCATGCATATACCTGGAGTAGTTATTAGACAAACTCCACTCCTCCCCACTTTATATTTCCCTTTATTGTCCTGTTATTTTCTTCTCTGTGTCTGTTTTTGTATTTTGTCTTTTTCACCTGTGCCAGAAGCTGGTACACACAACTATAACTTAAATCTTTCAGTGACTCTTAAGGCAAAAAGAAAGCTGCCTTTTTTGTGCTATAAATGTTAAAATAAGGCCCCCAAGCTACCAAATAAATTTAAAATCACCATGACTTTGCTGCTGTGATTTTGACATAGATTTAAGCTGATTCTTTTGATGCATTTGCTTTTTTTAACTTTATTCATTAAATGCTATCACTACCAACTAACATTATTGGAGTTTGCTTATATGGGTCAGTTCGGGGCAAAATACAGTACTTCTTGAACTCTATTTTATTTATTCTGAACGTGTACTTTTCTTTGGGACTGCAGCAGACAAAATATGCTTATTCAGCATTCAGTGAAATATGTTTATGTCCAGCCACAGGCCCATGTATATCTTATTTTAAATCTAAATTGGTAATGTAATTTGTTATCAAAAATAACATAGGCATACCTAAAAGAAAAATAACAGTGTCAACCTTAAATAACTAATATTCCTTTGGGTATTGACTGTGTATTATTTCTCTGCATAATTCGGAAAATTATTTTATCATTCCTTTGCACTTCAGGTCATATAAACATATATATACTCCTATTTGTTTTGATCTCTTATTTTTGTTTTGCAGACTTTGTTACTCTGACTTCTGCATAATACCATTTTTAGTTTTCTTACATTCATTAATTGTCATTTTAATGTCTGTCATTTATGTGCGCGTTTGTGTGTTTTCTATTGGTACTGCAAAATACCTGAGTCTGTGTAATGTACAAGAGGAAATTTGAAGGTGTAATGACAGCATTAGGTTGGTTCTGCTGAGGAGCTCAGGGAAGATTGTATCACAGTGGTAAGAAAGGAAGATATAACATGGCAAGATAGGAGATCAAACAACAGAAAGTGATTAATCTTGCTTTTTTTAATGACTCCCCTTTGAAGGAACTAGGTAGAATCCCATGAGAAGTCACTTAATTTCTTCCAAGGGCAGTTCTTCTAGTGACCTCCCTCTAGGGTGATGATAAGGAAGCTTTTAGAGCTTTCAATGATATACATCCCATTGCAGCATGCATGCCATAGGTTCGCCACCACTGCTCTAGGCTCATCTTTTCAACAGTCTACTACCTCTAACATCTCCATGCTAGAAGCAAGGTTTTAACATATGACCCTTTGGAGGGGAAACAGCATCCAAACCATAGTAGTATGTGAAAGTGAAATAGCTTCTATTTCATGGTCAACAACTCCTTCTCATTTTCCTTTTTGTAGTTAAAAACTAACAAACAAAGCCCCAGAAGAAACCAACCCAAAAGTTCTTTGAAACAAGACAAGCGAGAACAGCAAGTTATATGGAAAAACAAAGGTGGAAGCATCTTGGCCCACATCTGTAATCACACCTACTCATGAGCCAAGGAAGAGGGATCACAAGTCCCAGGGCAGGCTGAGCATTTTAAGGAGATCCTGTCTCAAGAGACAAAATAAATACAGTAGCCTGGAGATATAGCTCAGTGGTACAGTGCCTCTGAGGTTAGTTCCCAGCATTGAAAAACAAAACAAAAGCAAAGATAGTTTATTTCTTAATTCCATTAATTTCATTTTCTGGTTAGAGTTATTCTTCCATGGAGTTGAGCTTGGAAATGCCGGGTCTCTCCTGTCTTTTCTTTTGCTCTTAAAATAGATACTGGACTTTTTGATGTTCTCTAGTAGTTTTTAATAGTTGCAGAAGAGTAGTAATGGTTTGGCAATTTGTATTTTTTAAACTCAATAAGTGTTCTTTACAGCTTACTTATTATTGTAAACTACCACACTATAAATAAGTAAAAAAAAAACTTAATTATCATAGGAAGAAAAAATATATTGTTAGTAATTTTCTAGAGTATCACTCTTTAGTGAAAGACTATGGAAATATACTCAAGTAGACTCTGAATTCACAACCTGTCCGTAAGTGTAACCATGATTCAGAACAAGAATATTGCCATAGGCCCCTTTCAGTGCCCCAGCAGACTTACTCACATTGACAATCAGTGTAAAATGTGACTGTACAGAGCATGTTACACTTCTTTAGAAGATCACTATTATTCTGATTTCTCTTATTCTAGATAAATTGGGTTTGCCTATGCTTGACCTTCATATAGATAGCAACATATAATGAGTCCTTTGGTGACTGGCGTCTTCGATGCAGCATAGTATCTGTGTTAGTTATCCATGTTATTGGAAGTCTGAGTCATAATTGGTTTGCTTATGTTAGTCATTGAGTTCACTATTGAAATTTGGAATCATTAAAAAAGTATAGTATTCAGTCATTGCTTTGAAATATCTAAGAACTTTTAGGACTTTGTGTTTCCAAAAAATGTAGCCTATTAAGAGACCCTGGCGGCTGAGACTGTGCAGCAAGGGCAGTATGCCAGGGGATCCATAAACTAGAGTCTTTATGGTGAGCATAAGTAGTGTCACATAGCCGGGCAGTAAAATCCTAGGTGGCTGAAATTGTTTCTCTGACTTTCCCAATTTATAAATCAATCAGAGAAAAATAATTGATAACTAATATAACTTGCCAATTTAATTAGAGAAAAGGAATTTCAATATTAGGAAGAGTAAAGATGACATTATTTCACAATTAGGAGCCATGCTTTTCAAAAAGAGGTGGTGGGCAAGTTTAAACTACCATTCTTGTACTTTGGCATGGTGACACATGCCTATAATACCAGCACTTGCAAGAATAAGAGAGGCAGATTGCAGGGGTTTGAGGCCAGTCTGGGCTTCATAGTAAATTAAAAGACAGCCTGAACTACATGACACCTTTCTCAAAAAAAAAAAAAAAAATCACCATTCACATAGGCTGTTTTTTGAAAGCAGTAATTTCAGTTTGTGAATAGGAGTACAGAAGACTTGACAAGTTGAATTAGCCAAAAGCTATTTGGAGAGAGGAGTAAGACGGCAATCAGTAAGCATACATGGACCCAATGGACAGGATCTAATGTCACTATAGTCTCTAGAGAACCTACTTTATTGACTGTGAGTCATATGATCCTGTCCATAATAAGGAGTAGAACCATATTGAGTAAATGAGCAAATGAACCATCCATAAGTAGTAGGTTTATCTTAAAAGTACAAGATATAAATAGACATATAAATGTGCAAGATGAACTTGATGGATATTGAATACAATTTCAGTATACCTGTGGAATATTGCATTTTAATCTTGCATATTAAAAATGTTTTTAGCCTCTTTCTACTGTCCTGGGCCTGTTTACTCATTGCTTTCACTTTAGCTAGTTTGTTATTGGGATGTAATATGCTCTGTACAGTCACAGCTGCAGATTTTCCCTGAAGCTTAGTCCATTGACATCCTCTCATGCTGGCCAGTAGCATCATTTGCCATCTGAAACACTCACTCAGCTCAGCGCGCTGCCATCAGTGAAGCCATTGATACCCTCTCTGCATATTTTATTTATTTTTCTTTTTGCTTCTGTGTGAAGCATGATAGAAAGTTGTTAAAATCTAAATGTGGAGATAAGAAGAGCAAAGAAACTTATAAGAATGTTCTTTAAAATGAAATTAGAAATGCTGAACAGGTTTCACAGAGGTGCATCAATGTTCAGAAATATATCTAAGTGAATCTGTACCTCTTTTTCATTTTGAAGCTTTTAAGAAAATTGAAATGAGGATTTCACTAAGAAATAAAAAGGCACTGACTTTTCTGAGAGGCTTTAACTTCTTACATTTTCCTTTTAACATTCTTTGGTTGATATGCTGATTTTTCAAGGTGCTACTCAGGAACTACTTTAAATAAAATGAATTCTACAGAAAATTCTCTAATTTGGTCATATTTTTCTGTTCATGTTAATTCATTCATTCCTTTTTTACCCCTTATACCAAATATTCATCGAAGGCTTAGTATGTGTCACACAGTTTTTCATTATATAGTTTTTATGTCCCTAAATTAGGGCATTGTGGCAATTTGAAATTGAAAGAAATTTCATGACAAAATGTCTTTCATCAGTGCTGAATTTCCTGCATCTTGCTTTCTTACCTTTAGAAAGTTGCTTGTTGTAAAGACATCTCTTTTTGTATCCTTTTTCTTTATTAGAGGCACTTGTTTTAATCTCATATCCCTTCATCCAACTTGAGATCTAAGCCAAAAAGTCCTGGAGTCTGCCTAGAACACTTGTGCCCCAAATCTTGCAATATTCACAGACACCAATTTCTTTTGCTTCTGCTTCCTACATATGTCCAGTCTATCCCCTCTTCTTTTCATGCCTGTCACCCTTCCTTTGTTCTTTTAGGTTCTGATCAGTTTCCTTTACTCTAAAACAATTTATGCACTGCATATTCTAGAATTAGGAATCGTACTATTCTCCTCCTGTGTGTTTGTTTGTTTTCTATCTATAGAGTCTCAGTTCCTCCTTGTAAGGCAGAAGGCCTGATTGTGTCTTTACTCACAGTTGTCATATTCACTTTGCATACCATGAACCATTTCTTTTCCTTGATCTATTATGCTGTTCGTTTTTCTAACATGATTGTACTCACCAATCTCAGTCATCTTCCTTCCTTTATTACCTGACACATTTTATCATTCAAGAATCAAATTAAGTATTAGTTTCTCTACTTTTTAATCTTATTTCCATATATCTTCATAAGATACGGATTAATCAGTTTCCTTTTTAAAAGATTATTATGCTTAGCTATATCTTTATTATAACACTTCACATATTGATTTGAGATGACTCAAAATAAAACATAGTTATTATTTTGAAAGGAATATATCCAGTGAAAATATTAGGAGAGAAATGTATCAGAAGAAAATGATAACATCTGTAATTACTACTGATGTTTGAGAAGAAGGTAGAAAAATTCAAGTGAGAATAATAATTGGGTTGTATTCAGAAACAAGATTTTTGGTTGGAAGGTGAGGATGGAAAATAGAAAAGAGTGTCTGTGAAAGAGAGGGGAACTTCTAAGTAGTATAAAATGAGATGAGATAATGGTGCTTGTAACCGAATTCATAGATATTTAAATAACTTCTCAATTACTAAAATGTTGTATCAGATGATGGCAGAATGAAAGGCCCCAGAAAATTCTTGAGTCCAAATACAATGATTCTGGCAAAGGAATAAAGCAAAATGATAAATGGAAATGAGCATAGGGTAAGAGGAAAAATATAAAAACTCTCAAATGGAAAAAAAATCACAAGGATGTTTAGGGGAAAATCTATATTTATATAGAACTTTCTATCTAAAGGAGATTGATTACATAAATTATAATACATGGATAAAACTTATCCAGACATTTATATATATATATATATATATATATATATATATATATATATATACATACATACATATATATATGAATGATTGTGATCCTCATTTTGCTCTTGTATGTTTTTGGAATTTATTATACTGAGCACATATTTATGTATAAGTATGAAAAAAGTCAAAGGGTAGAGACCAAGCAACAAGGCTGATATACCAGAATATAATTAATAATTTTATTACTTTGAGTATGATATTTTCTAAAATATATAATAACAAAGAAGATCTAACATTCAAATAACAATTTTCAAAATACTTTCAAGTACTGTGTTCCATTTTACGAAGTCATCATCATAACAACCTCAAGAAGTGGTTTCAAGAACTCATTTTATTATCCTTAATTTCATGGATGAGATTGAAAGTTCAGTTCTTTGTTTTAGGTGACTTGGTGCTAAATGCAGGATATAAACCTGTGAATCTGATCCTACATGCTGTGTTTCCTGTAAGGTGCTGGATGTGAGCTCAGACCTGAAGGTGGCTTATTTTTAAGGGCTTTAGTGGGATGAACCATAAAGTGTTAGGAATCCAGACTATCTTTACTTTGTTGCTCCTCTCACATCTGGGCCCTTGGAATATTTTTGTTTACTAAGGGAATGAAAAAGATAAGATTGGAGAATAAGCATCTTTTAAACTCCTTTCCTTCTTTTTTCATGTATTTCCTATTGTTTATACAGCCATCCTAAACCATTTTGGAGTTCTGCAAGCCATAGCACTCTTGTTCCTTTGTTTGTGTTTTCTCTTCACTTGATTACCTTTTACCTCCTCTTTTACCTGATGACTTTCTGTGTGTCCCTTAGAAACCCCATTTTGAGAAAACCTACCATCTCTTTTATTCCTCCACTTATCTCAGTGATGCTTCCCCCTTTCCTCTATGTCCTTTTAAGATCTAATTATGATCTATGTGCATGTTCTTTCATGTTTCTCCCTCATAAGGAATATACTTGGAGATACTAAGACTTTTTAAAATTGGTTTTGCATACCTACCACTTCCATTGTACCAAGCGTGTACTCAATTCACAATAAAGATTTGGTGAATGAATCAATAATGTGAATTTTTTATGAAGTATGATGTCATATGGGTCTCACTGTCAGACCCAGGATAATGAGAACAGACAACTGGTTGTTAGGTGAACACATAGAGCTCCTGGGTAAGCCTTCATGCTCCTCTGTGCCTTTTTGTCATTGTACCCTAAAATCTATTTGCATCCAGCTCTCCTCAGGGTTTTATTAGATATCTAAATATAAGAATTTTTAAATATACATTTTCAAGTGTATTTTGTGGTTAAATTATTTACAGAGGATTGTTACTTAGGGTATTGGAAAGATGAGAATGAATCAGAGAAAGTCACTCTTTTTTCTGTCTTTTGTGCTTTATGTTTGCTGACAGGCTGCCTCTGTTTGATTTAAGATGATAGTCTGTAAACTCCTTAAGGTAGACCGTTAATTTGCCATGACAGCAGATGAAGCTTCCCCTCCCCTTTCTCCCCATACCCAAGCGCACATATCAGAGGAAGCTCTTATGTGAGACATTTGTTTAACATTGCCTGTCAGAAAAGGTGCTACAGCAAGTCAGTGAGTTTTGAAGTTTGCAAACATACTTCCACCTTACTGAACATCACAAAAGCTGTCAAAAATTTCCTTTTCCTATATTTTCTCATTCTAGAAGAAAAACAATTACAGATGTAAATGTTCAAGGAATTTTGCTATAGGTTTTGGTGCTTTTGCACTAAGATTTTTGTGCAGTATGGATTGGGGACAGGAAAGAAGCCTTAGCTGACACTTCTAAAAAATCTTTTCAGGACTATATGTGAATTTTATATTTTAATGCACTAATAGGGCATAGGTATATTTTCTTTGAAATATTAGTTGTTTTACCTGCTTTCTCTGAAAGGTGTAAGCTTTTCCAGTTGGCTTTGATACTTATAAAATTTCTTGTTTTGTTTTGTTTTGTTTTGTTTTTGTGTTGACTTAGTTTTCCATATCTTTTGTACCAAACCCACTCTTAGAAATTATCTACATATTTACTCACTTGGGAGTTGGAGAAATTGTGTGTGAGTGTGTGTGTGTGTGTGTGTGTATAGTATACAAGCATACTACACACAGACACACACTCTACGTGCGTCTATGTGTGTGTGTATCTGTGTGTACCATGCTTATTCCAGATGCTATTATTATGTGGATGATGGATAACCACCAGGAGAGAAGCCAGTTGCACTTCAGAATATAATTAGCAACCCAGCCCTGGAGAAGTTGGCATTTGGTTGTGATACAGCTAGTGGTATGCCCTCTGCAGAGTGAAGGGGAATATGGATGCATTTCTAATGCAATCAGGAAATCCCTCTATAATTTAAATATATTAGCATATTGTAAAAAAAGAAACTCTGGTATTAGAATGTCTCTAAGATAGCTTAAAAGTCTCTCCCAAAGAAATATGACTGAATTATTTGAGGCAACACATTAAGAAAGCAGGATTAAGGCCAGGTGTGGTGGTGTACACCTGTAGTTCGAGCACTGAGGAGACTGAGGCAGGAGGAGTGCCTGGAGTTCAAGGCCAGCCTGGGCTCCACGTTGAGCCCTGAGTGGATCGAGACCATTTCCACTCATCGTCGTAGTAAATGTCATGAAAACCATCACCAAAGCCGTAAGGAGTCAGTTATTAATACAGTCCTAATGATTTTGTTTGCGGTGCTAGCATCTAGTTTGACCCCATGCAGACCCTCAATTTCTTGAGCGTTAGTATTACTTGCTAATTGTATTTATTTGTATCAAGAAATAGTAATGAGCATACATTTTTAATCCTTGTTGGATTATACACACTATAAATAACACAAGTGGTGATTAAGCATATATATGATTACTGTTCATTAATCCCTCTTGAAATACTCTTTCTTACTTTGAACATCTTATTCCATTATTCTTGCTACTTTTTCTAGGCAGTTCTGCAAGTCCTTTAAGACATATGATAAAAACTGACAGTGGAAAGGTAGGCTTGTAAAAGCATTACAGTGAGTCTTCATCCACCTCATTCCTCAAATCTGGTGGTGTGTGACTTCCCATGGCTCTTATCCAAGTCAAAATGACTATGAATCATAAACATTTTTTAATCGATTTAGGATATCGAGGAACCCACAACAGCACCAAGTAAGATACTCATGAAAGAGGATTTACAGAACTGCTTCAGAAAGTGGCGTGAACAATGGAATAAGTGTGTTAGAAGTGAGAGAGAATGTTTTGAGGCAGATAAAGGCAGTATGTGTTTTTCAATAATAAATTTTTTAAGGCCAGGGAGTTAGCTCAGTGGCATAAGTACCTGCAGTCGTGAGTTTGATCCTCGGTACCAAAAGTTTTTAAAGTTTCAATATTAACTATTTTTAGATCAAAACTTATAGCTTGGATTTTGTATTGTATATAAAATAAGTAATATTTTACAAAATATCTGAACTCTAGGAATTTTAGGGTAATAATGCCGTGGGTTGAAAAATCTAAATGTTATGACACTGAATTAATCATCTAAATGTACCTTCTGGGTTTTGCATTTGTAATCTGCATATGTATTGTTTGGATCTCAGGCAACAAAAGAAAAAGAAACTTATTGAGCCCAGTCATGTGCCTACATGTGTCTGAAGGTTCTAGCAGAGGAGCACAGCTACTCATGTACCTTTGACCAAGGAAACAGTCCTCTTCCATGGGATGGAGGGAGTCTTCCTTTTCCACTGATGGTACAGTTTCAGGAGGGACCCACACAGAGCAGTGAGGGAGGAAGGGGGTAGTTGTCTTGCTAGCCAGATCAGCCACATCAACTCCAGGAATCAGTGGGTGACAGAATTCACAGCCAGATCACCCTCACATCCACCCCACTCTGTTATAAGTGATGTGCGTGTGTTATCTAATTTGTTTGTTCCATCAGCTCTATATAATCTATGCTGTTTCATCTGTATTTTACAGCTAAGGAACCTGAGGCTTGGAGGTGAGTACATAAGTACTTCTAATTTGATTAAGATTACATTGTTGGATTTGCCTATTGCCTATTGCCATTGTGGATTTGCCTATAATCCCAGCACTCAGGAGGCCGAAGCAGGACGATCACTGTGATTTCTATGCCAGCGTGGGCTACATGACAACAAAGCTAGCCTGAACTACATAGCAAGACCCTTTCTTAACAAAACAAAACAAAAAAATAAACAAGGAAAAATAGATTACACTGTGGTAAATGGAGGAGCTAGGATTCAAGCTTGGGCAGAAGGACTTAGAGCCCTAGATCTTCTACTTACTATTATAACTATTTATCTCCATTTAATATCCTTTAAATAGGCACCCTCATAGATTCAGAGATTCTCCTATGATGGTTCTGATTGGACCTAAGTAATATCATTTCACTAGAACACTCTGCAAATAGTTAATAAACCTGATAATTCAGAATAAATGATTTTTTATGTTGAAAATTTGTATGAGAAAAAATATTGTGACTAGCTCTGAGGTCTCAGAGATATCACAGGCCAGGTCAAGGTCAGATCCTTCGAGGCCTTTTTCATGGAAGTCTAGTCTAATTACGATGCCCTTTTAAAAATTTTTCTCTGAAAGATAAAAATCTAAAAATATTGAGCAAATTTGAAAGAAAACACTATGGATTTAACTGGTCAGTTTAAGTATAATTATTTGTATAATTTAATAACTTTTAGGTAAGTTTATAAACTTACCTAAGATAAAATTTCATTACTATTTAAAATAAAATTTAATTTAGTCAAAAGATATTTGTTCACATAATTAAGTATGTCTCTATTCCAGGAAAGGTACTCCTGAATATTTTAAGAATAGAATACTATGGCTTCCTTATTAACTTTCATTCTTGACATGAAAACTTTCAAGAATTCGCCTCTGCTGCCTGCAGGCCTATTTCCATTGAAAACATTCTTTATTGACATTATCTTCCAAAGAGCATACATTTCTCTATGTTTTGTGGTTTTTTTAGGCCCTTCTCTTGTTCTATGAAATATGACAAGTATAATAGTATTCTCAAATATTTTACTCTTCATGACACTCTTATTAATTGACTTTAAGTACACATATCTCCCAGAATATGACATATTCCTTATTCTTTATTTTATTATAAGATGATCATAGTGGGGGGCAATATAAGAGGAGGATGAAAATTTTGACTTACCTGGACCTTTTGTTAATGCCATCTTGCTAACCTTTAGCAAATGTTGAGGAAGAGAGGATACAGCTATATATTCCTTTGGAAAAGTTTGAGAAAAAGAGTTAAGCAGTTTGGATCAGAAACATGAGTAACTTTTAAAAATATATTAAAATTAAAAATTGTTTTTATTTTGTTAAAATAATTTTTGATTATTACACATTTGCATTATATAATGATTACATTTATTGTGGGGAAGTTTGTACACATACATAATACATCTTAATTCTTTTTTCCCTGTCCCATATCTCCCTACTCCCTCTAACTTTTTGTCCTTATTTGCAAAAGCTCCATTTCTGTTTCTTCTTTAGTTCTCATTTACTTGTTCATTTTGTGCTCATGCATTTCCAAAGTGAGTGTGAAATGACTGATCAGATATTTTGTTTGAGGAACAGTTAAATACTGAAGTGATGAAGCACTGCCAGAAATGGTTTATAGGAGAAAAGCAATGGGTCTAATTTCTCTTACTTGCTTTTCTTAGCCCACTTGTACTTTTACATTTAGTGTCTTTAATATTAGGAAGAGTGAATTGAAAGGGATTATTGTTCTCTATGGTCAATGAGGTTCAAGTGGTCTTTTTCTGTAAAGGCTAAGTCTCAGTTTACCAAAGAGAATTTATTTTAAGCTTTTAAATTTAGTTGGGTATTTTCTTGAGTGTATCATTTGGAAATAATGTGCCCTTACATTATTCCAACATACTGGTATTGCAAACTTTTTGTATAATTTCTTCCTAATGTTTCCAAAATCCCTTGCGGTTTCTCCTGGTTCTGTAGAATTCTTTTTCTCTAGATATTGACAACAGTATTAAATGAGCCCAAAGCTTCATGATTACTTTTCCAGAACCACTTTTCTCACTCTTTATCGTTACGTTTAGTGATGTTTCATCTAGTTTTCAATATATGTGACAGGGTTCATAGCCCAGCCAGCTGGAATGAATTTGATCAGGGAGCATTTCACATGCTGGCACTATAGCATTCTCTGCCAGCCCCTGCCATGTGTGAAGCATCACTACTTTTTTTTTTAACCACTGAAGATTGTTTATAATTTCTTTCATGCTCATTTGTGTTTGTGAAGAGGGGAAAGGATGGCACGCATGTTTGGAATGGTTCTCTTGGCATTTCTGTGTTCAAACTTCACTAATTCTTTCAGTCGCTACCTTCTGTTACTTTGTGCAGAGGGAATTAAAAATGGAGTTGATTCCAATGCCATGCCTTGCCTTTTAGCAAGAAAGTGTACTTTAAGACTTCATTTAATTTCTATCCTTTATCATTGTGGCTGCCCATTAATGGCTCGAGAAGGTATTTAGAAGGAGTCTGTGCTTTGGTGCCAATCTACTTCAGTAATGTCTTCTGTCATTGTAACGGGCTTCTGTAAATAACTTTTAGAAGTTTATCCCTTAGAAAGTATGACAAAAAGTGACTGGGAAGTTATTTAATATATCACTACTTTTGGGAAAAATTAATTTTAGTTTAGTATTCCAGGAGTAGGAAAATGAGTTTATGTCTCTAGGATTCTATCCTTTTATAAGTATGTAAAACTATCCAAATCAGATTCTAGTAATACTCTGAAGCAGTATAAAATATATGCATTTTATTGATAATTTTTTCTATATTTATCAGTTTGATAATCTTATAGATATGTATGTGTTCCCTAATTTAGAGTTTTTCCTCACATGCCATGATTAGCAATTGTGTGTGAAATGACTAGGTAGCAATCTTAGTAACAAATTATAGCTTGTCTAAATAGTGTCTGTTTTCATTTAAGAACACTGAGTCTGGAATTCATTTTTGATCTTGTAGAAAAAAGTGTTGAAGTAAAACACAGACAAAAGGTAATTTGTTCGTCCCATTGGTTGGAATTGGTTCTTTTCTTTCCAGAATGAAAATAATGCCCTGTTCAGAATATTTACATCTTATTTTCTTAATCTTCAAATTAATTTTAATAAAATCAGCCAGAAATACATAGTACCTGTGTGTATCTGTGTAGTACTCAATTACAAATCCTAATTAGTACCACTTAAAACTAATGGAGTGGCTGTTTCAAGATATCTCTTTCAGTTGGGAAGTGAATCTGACATAAGAGTTTGCACTAATAATCCTGGCTGACTTTTATACAATATTGAAACCTAGATAGGGAGTAATATTCTATAAGATGTAATCGGTACCGTACCTGATGGTAATATACTATTTTGAGGATTAAATTTACTATATAAAATAACTGCTGCAGAAGAAATTTAAAGACAATGATAACCTAGAATACATATTCTTATTTACTAAGTTATTTTATTTTATAATAGAAACTGTTCATTTAAGATTTTAAGTAAAATTTTCTTCGTATTGTGATTGGTCCATCTCTTTTCTAGAATGTCTTTTGTTGTATGTTCTCAGAAAGGAAAAGGGTAGAATTTCTTTGCTGATTTAATTTTGATGATTTGCATGTTACCATGAATATGTTCAGGGTGGGTATAGTGGTATAGTCCTATAATCCCAGTACTCTTGGAGGCTGAGGCAGGATTGTGAGTTTGAGCCAAGGCGATTTTACAACTAAGGAAGACACAGTCTAAAAAAAAAAAGAAAAAGAAAAAACAACAAAACAAAGCAAAAACCAAAAATCCGCTGAGGATGTAGCTCAGTATGAAGGCCCTGAGGTTCACTCCCCAGAATCACACACAGAAGCATGCACACAAGCAGGAATGTGACAGTGTACAAAAAAAAATTGAAAAAAAACTCATTATCACCTTCCCTCCCTTCCCCATTTTTCTCCAAAGAGGACATCACTATGGTATAATAAATTCATGGTCTGCTCATTCTCGATATTTGATGTGGGTGATTGACAGCATGTGTAGTGACTTACTATCATTAGAGGCTACGGCAAGAAAGACATCATAGCTCAAAAACATCAAATCGCAGAACTGAAACAGGAACTTTCTTTCAAACTTCAATGAATCTAGAGGAGAAAGACTATATATCATCAGAAAATTAAAAGTCAAAATAAAATGTGGGAAAAATCAGTATCTATAGTTTCATAGCACTAAAAATTGTGTTTTGCTTTTGAATTGAACATATTTGAAAATACATCATGATTCATTCATCTGAAAAATTATTATATTATCAAGAAAAAGTTTGATGGAATAGGATTGGATCACTTGTAGTTTGAATTAAACTCACAACATTAAACCATAATTTGAAGGTACTACCTTTTTTATTGCAGAGGATGATTTTAAAAAATTACTCTGAGGACGTTTTTCTAATGCAAAATTCATGTACAAAGACCATACTTTGTAACTCAGGAACTTTAGAAAGTAAATAATACATGGTAGACTGATTATTAGCTTGTACAGAACAGCTGGTTTATTTTCCTTCCTAGGTATTTTGCAGTGATGTTAAGGATTTCTGTCTCTCTCCTTCTGTAATCCATAATAAATATCCTCAGTATATATTAAAAGCTATCAGCATAAGAATTTGTGATATAAACATATGTTTTCTTAATTTACATGTAAAGAAATATGAATTGTGATTACTTTCACACATAGCCAGAAGTATAGTATGTTTTTACAGATAAGTAGAAGATGAGGGAAAGTTTTTTTCCTCTTGCATTACCTAAAAGTAAATTGATGAAAATACTGGTAAAACATACTTTTGTATTTTTTTTCCTTTCTTGTTACTAGAGAAATATAAACTCCTTAATTTTTCTTTAGCATAAAAAAGATATAGCACTTTATTTCCTAAACATAATAATCACTTAAACCACAAAGTCAAACCTCAGCTTCACCTAAATTCTTAGCAGAGAAAGGAATATGGAAGTGAAACATGTAAGTATACAAAAAATAAGAACCATGAGAAAAACAGTAAGTCATTGAATAGGAAAGTGAATGCACTCAAAACCATAATGTTAAGTCAAATAAATCACACATACAAGATGAAATATTGCATGATTTCTTTTATATAAGAAACCCTTGTATACATATAGAACATAACAAAAAATAGGTAATAATAATTAGGATTGCAGATTTTTCTCAAAGGGGAAGGGAATCTAGACATAAAGAGAAGGGAAGGGAAGAGTGGATGAATAAAGGAATTAAAATGTGTATTGTGTGTAGAAACTACACACAGGAAGTGTAAACATTATGTGTTATAGTCATGTTAAAACAAAGAGGAAGGCATTCAATAGGTGGAGGAGGAAAGGAGGGAAGGAAAGAGGATAAAAGAAGGAAGCTTCAACATCCTTAGCCCATCACCCGCATGACAATCAAATGTTTTGGTTTTTATACATAATGTTTAATGTTTCTTTTTATTCTACAGAGTTCTATCTTTTATTTTTCTTAGAGCAACAAATGGAAAGCACATTAATGCTTTATGTAGTTTAAATATACAATAAGGTGAATATGAGGGTATCTTTTATTGAAACTTTAGAGAGGAAAGAACATATAATTAACCTTAATAACAATATTTACATTAAAGTAGATATTATCTTTTCAGAGTCTCTATTACTTTGAGTTCCTTTTAGATTCCAAAACTGTAAGTTAGTTGACCCTAGCTTTTTTTCCCTAATGGCCAGTTAGCACATACTAATTAAACTATTGTTTCAAGACACCCCTTTATTTATAAAATTATGCCTGAAAGTAATTTTTGAAATGTGTACTAGACTTCTATGTACAACTCTTATACTATTTTGCATTTTTGGACAAGCATAGAAATATAGAAAATTCAGTTATCTCTGGAAGAGATAGTTCAGTTATTTCTGGAAGATTAACAAGGTAAATATCTTCTCCAATCCTTTTTGTCCTGTGGACCTTCACCTCTGCAGGGATTCTCTCACTCCTGTAAACTTCCCAAAGCTTAGTGAATGTCTTCCTGGAGAGGTGAATTTTTCTGTCATTTGACGGATACATGTAAGTAAGCCTGACCTGACTTTTTAAAACACCCTTCTCCCTTTTTTGGTCACTTTCCAGACAACTTCCTCTTTCTGAACCACACACTAAAGTTAGAAGTAAACAAGATAGAGACATTTGACAATGATATGCTGTCCACCTATGGCTATTTATACTTGCATGATGTGAGAATTAAGAGTGAACCTAGGACAGTACAAACTTTGATACTGGATGTCTTCAAGTTCTGTTAGTTCAGGATGAGCAGAGCTGAAAAAATTAACCATGATTAAGAAATTTTGTTGAGGAGATATGGATAGTCCTGCGAATATGTTTCTACCTTAATGACCTTTTTATCTGATAAAATAATATTTGCAGTATATAGAGATTTTATTTAATAATCAAATAGTCACCAGGTGATCTCATTCATTAAGACACTGATTCTAGACATTTATGAATAATGGTTTATAAATAATCAGTGTTTTATGAAACAATATGTGTTAGTAGGGATTTAAAGGATTGCCTTAAATTCATTAGTACTCTAAAAGTTGTGGCACAAACTATTTTTTTTAAGTTTTATTAGTATATATTTTCCATATATAATTGCATTCATTACAGGGAATTTGTACATATACATAATGTCTGAATTTTCCCCATTTCCCTCCCCTCCTTTCAAACCTCCTCCTCATTTGTAAAAGCTTTGTTTCCATTCTTTCCCTTTCCATTCTTTTTCAAAATTCCGTTTTCCCTTCCTTTCTTCCCTTCCCTTCCTTTCCTTTCCTCTCCCTTGTTGCCTTCCCATTTGAACACATTCTTCCTACTTCCCTACATTTTTACTCCATTTTGCTCCTTATTTACCCTTTGGATTTCTCACACAAGAGAAACAGTGTGATATTTAAACTTGTGTGTGTGATTTATGAGACAGACTTGTTAACCCTGAAGGTAGAAATGCTGTGGAGATTCAGGTTTCCCATTTTGTCACTGAACTTCACTAAGGCTGCTTCTTCCTCTGTGAAGTAGGAATACCATTAGCTTTGTGGGATTTTTAGGATAAAATGAGGCAATCTACCAAAGTAATATAGAATTGTACTCAAAACTTGGTTCATTGGTACACTTTCTGTACCCCGACTGCTCTCTTTGTGAGACTGAGGCAGGGAGATAACAAGTTTGAGATGAGTTTGAGCAATTTAGTGAGACTTAATCTCAATCTCAAAAAAATTTTAAAAGATGTGTATGGGGAAGGGGCTGGAGGTATAGTTCAGGGGTAGATCTTTTGCCTAGTGTGGGCAGAGTACTGGGTTCAATCTTTAGTATTGCAGAAAAAGGACAAAAGGAGGAGGCAGAAAGGAAGGAGGGAGATTGTGTTTGAAATACAGTAAGGTCTCCATAAATATTTGTAGAGGTACTGGATGTTACAGAAAGTGAAGAATTAAATGGATTAACATTTTTGGGTGATTTACAGGCATTAGCATTTAGGAATTATTGGTTATGGACAGAGCAAACTGGAGGAAGAGAGAGAAAATATCCACTCCTTTCCTTTTACCTCACTACTAGGCTCAACAGTTCTATTTTCCTGTTGTGCAAAGTTCATTCATCCTAAAGTAATCGGCTATATTACTCTACTGCAGTGTTTGTAGTAGAGGATTTGGAGAAAAATTGCTTGCATGTAAATTTTTAAGGGCTGAATTTCAAGCTTTAGTGACAAAGATATAACTTTGGGCATTTTAGAATAATATATTCTATTTTGGAAAAATTGGGTATTATGAGAAATAAAAATGAATTTCATCTTGTAAAATATCCAATGTATGTAATCGAAGTGTGAGAATTAGTTTTGTATTCTAAAACTTAAGCTAATAGCAGCCCCCTCAAATACGGAAAAAGCTCTAGTAAAATAATGACCTTCATTAATTAAGGTAATAGTAAAAATGAAATGGCAGCAGACTGCTGATGAAATTACCATTATAGACACATTTATGTTAAACAAATTAATTATACATAAGGACTGTAGTGAACCATTACAGAATAAATATATAGGGAGCAACCTGTTCTAAATTATTTCAGTCTCAATCAGAATATAGTTTCAAAAATAGTAAGAGTTGAACTAATTGAGTCATACTTGACTCTGTATGATTTTTGCTATTAGGGTAATGCCAATTAGAATATTGTAAAATAAGATAGTATGGCTTTGTAGCATTGCTTTTACAGTTTTGTAGAGTTGTCTGAATTTTACTTTTGATAGCCAGATTTAGGAATTAAGTTGTGATTTGAAATAGGAACAATTCAGAAAAGCATTTCAGATAACAAAAAAGCACTTGGGGGGGGTACTTATTCACCTAATTTAACACATGCTGTGAAGATGTGCAGACAACCAGGGAGAACATCAGATGTGGCTGATATTATTTCCTGTCTCTTTGTTCTCATTCTAGTAAGATAAAATGACATTTCTTCTAGGAAGTCAGGCATGATTAAAAAAAGAAAGTTGTCTTAAGTGCCTGGAGATGGTTACTGATCCCTTCTGGCTTCTTGTTAACTTAATGATAAAGAATTAAATCCAGCAAGAGTCCTGGGCATCAATTTCTTACCATTTGTAATTAATACTCAGCCAAAGAAGAAACTGTCATTTACAGGTACTATTGATAAGCTCCTAGAGTTTCATTCCTAAGCATAGAAAAGTAAAATACTGAAAAATAAAACTTTAGATTAATTTTTTTGAAACATGGGTATTAAACACTGTTGACAGTTTTATATTAATATATCCTAACTTTCTTGACAGACACACTTGAATTTTAATAATAATGGTATTTTTACAGGAGATTATTATACTTTCAGTATAAATCGTAGTTACAAAGAGAAATGATCTCCAGTTTCCCAAGGATAGCGTGAGAGAGGAGAGGCTAAGTTTCTTTCTTTTTATGAGAATTGCACTTTTATTTTGAAATTGTTGTAGATCCTATGTTGATTGACTATGGAATCAGTGTTAGGAGATAATTAAGTGGGTTTCTGAAGATGTCTGGATAAACTTGAAACCAAATGATATGAATTCTTGTGAATATTTTAATGCTCTTCATTAGTTTGATATTTTAGAAGAAATCAAGTGATTATTTTGCCTTTAGGCACTTTGTACTATTGCAGAAGTCCAAGGCATAAAACACATCATATACAGTTGGCTATATAAAGGAATCTACTGGGGGTGTCCTTGGATGTGGCGGAGCTTAGTTTGGTTTTGTATTTTATTTGTTGGTTTACACAGTAACTATTTATTAGACATTTATCCTGTTTTAGCCCCTATGTGAGACAATAACAATAAATTAGATACAAATTACACATATAATCTTCATGGTCCTTACAAGATAATAGGAGAGTTAAACAATCATGAAGAAACAGGTTAAATGTCACAAAGAATGAGATAATATAGTAGAGTAATCTAATGTGACCTTCAAGTTCCCATAAAATGAAAATGCCTCAGCTGAGACCTAGTACTAGTACTTGGGGAAGGACTTTGTAGTCAGAGTACAACACATGCAAAGGCAGTTTGAGGAAAAGAAAGCAAGAGAGGGAAACCTGTGTGCATCTCTGAGGGCTTTCTGAGCCTAACAGCCAAACAAATGAGTGTCCGCAATGTGACTTTTTTTTGCTAGTGTGTTTTTAGGGCTTTTCAGAATCTTGTAAGGTTATTATTAAAAATTTTATTGGTTCATTTTAGATATATACAATGATAACATGCATCATAGAGAATTTGTACTGTACATGATGTATCAAAATCTTTTCAGGTTAAAAATTATATCTTCCCATGCCTGGAGAAGAAGGTTCATATCTCCTATCTTGTGACTTTCCTTACTGAATGTGCACTGTATTATCATTCCATTATTTGACTCATAGTGCCCAAGCCCCAGAGTACATTATAGCTCTTTGGATGCTGTTCATCTATGTCCCATTTTAACTAATGTCTTGAAATTGATTGGTGCTTTGGACTAACTGCAACTTATACTCATTCTCTTCTACCGACTTATTATGATAGTGAAGCACATTGTAAGCACAATGGAAATTTCAGACAAGAAAATGTAAATGAATGGGAATTGAATGCGGAATTATCTAGAGAGTCTTTCTGAGAGAGTAGGTATCAAGATAGTGACAAAGGTCTGAGAGAGAACTATCATTCTATCAAGAAATGGCAAGACTGAAGAGAAAAGTGCTGAAAGACTGGGATGCGTTGTATATGAAGAGACTCAGTTATCTAGAGCAGGGTTATGTGTTAAAATTGTTGCAAATTGCATAGTAGAAAAATAACTTTTTAGTTTATAGTTAAAACAAAATACTTTTCAACTTGACAGTCACTGATTTGGTGAGAATTCAGAGAAACTGTTTTGTAGGTTAATGTAAATGGAAGAAAAGGCCATTATTAGAGCTACTTCCTCTAAGATCATTCTGAGGTGTCCTCTCAGACAAAATGCCCACATTATTAAATATTAAGTAGCCCTCTTGAATAGGGCCGTGGACTGTGATGTGAGATGTAGCTCCACAGTTTTTGTGTCATATTGGGTGAGTTATTATTTCATCTTTTTGAGGTAGTGATGGTAGGAGCAGTAGTGGTTGAAGTGGAGGCTGAGGAAGAGGAGAAAGAAGAGGAGGAAGGAGAGAATAGCAGGAAGTATTTCACAGAGTGGCTAGAGACTGTATACTCTATAAGTGGAAACTATGTTAATAGCTGTCTACTCATGTTTGCTAAATATGAGAGTGTTCATTTATTCACTAAGCAAATATAGTCTGTGAGTATTGTAAGGACCTTGTCATCTAGTTGAGTTCCTAGAGGAAGGCAAACTTATTTTGTATTGTTATTTGAATTTCTATGCATTTTCTCCAAAGCAAACTATTGCTTTAGTTCCATTTCATATTTTTATGGTGTTTATCAGTGTGTTTTCTAAATCCCACTTACTTTACAGTCATAGTGGGAACTTTAAGTATGGATTTTCATTCCTTACATTGACCTTACTGGACAAGTAGGGCATGAGTAATCAGTGTTTGTACAGGCTCTTCAAGGATTCCTGTACACACTGAAGCTCACAGCTTGTAAGAAAGACACATTTTCACTGGCCTCCATTTGTTACTACAAAAAGTTAGCAGTCAGTTACTTTTCTATTACATATGTTTTCTACAACTTTGGATCCTGAAAACTGTACCTCCTCTCATCATGGTTGGAGAAAAAGGGCAATTTACCTTGTTAGTGGCCTTCACTTACGTGGAGAAAAGTAAGATGTGACTGAACTGTCTTCTCAACATGTACCTTTTCTTACTAGTATCAATTATTCTAAAAATAAGCAGAAATCAACTGCTTTCTTCCACCAACTTACAGTGTAATGCACTTTTCCTTTCTCTGTTTTAAGGTTTGTTGTTGCCTTTAGCAATAGTTTTAGGATTAATCACCCAAATGCTAATAAGAAGTTTAAAAAGACTGAAACTTGTGTATGTGTTTTCATTAATTTTTTTTTTCCGGTTTTAAATTGATTGCTTCCCTTCTTCCAAATATACCTGGCATGACCTAGCTTTAGTGTGCCTTAATCAATAGACTGCATAATGAGAAATTTGTTTCTGCTCATTTCTTTATTGGGTATTTTCTAAGCAAAAGTAAGTAAGGAAAATGACTTTCTGTCATCTAGGGTAAGGGGAAATATTAAGGGATAGACAGACAACTATCTGCCTGTATTGGCTGCAGTAATTCTTACAAATCTTACGGAGAGATGGAGAAAAGGGGTTGATATAGATGACTACTCCTCTAAAATGTTATTTTTGGCAACATTATGTGAAAGATTTCTTTGTAGAAAGAGTAAATGGAGTAAATGTAACTTGTTTTTGTTTTGTGGTGATCTCTGTAGGCCACTGAAGAAGATATATTTCCCAGCAAATGGACTATAGGAACTCTGGCAATCTTAAAACCCTTCCAATTGGAAGAAACTAAACTTTTTAGTGCAGTTCAGGATTTCCTTTAACTTTTTTTTAGGAATTTGTTTTCCTGTGATTACTTCATGAAGAAACTCACAATTTTCTTTTGTGGGGTTTATAATAAATACTACATTACACCTAAGTGCATAATCTGATGAAAGGATAGATGTGTTGCCACTTGCAGAAGTTCACACATAGCCTGGAGTTAGAAAATTGCTTTTTCTTCAGAGTCATAGAAGACAGTACTATATGATGAATTTTAGATCTGAATTTGCATTTGTATAACTTTTAAGTTTTATTCAAGTGCCAGCACAATATGCAATCCATTTGGGGCATTTTAGGGGGACATTAGGGATATCCAACAAAGCAGCAAGGTAGGCCTTCATCTCAGAGGGATAAGGGAAGCAAACCAATTTTACACATGTGCTAGCATAAGTCTCTCAATACATCTAGCAGTACAACTTCATATCTGTAGGGTGAGGTTGTAAGATTGCCATTAAGAGCTATGCTTGGAAGAAGAAAAATACAAAATCACAATGAATGATGTACATATATTACTGGTAGGAGACTATGTTAACTTTCTGTCTCTGTAATAAAATACTCAATATAATAAACTTAGGCTAAAGGATTATTTTGGCTCACAGTTTTGGAAGTTTCCATCCATGGTTAGTTGGGAACATATGACAGAGAAAGTTGCTCACCCAGTGAGAACCTAAAAGCAATGAAAAGGAAGGGGAGGAACTGAAATACCAATAACTCCTTTATTTTTTTTTTAAATTTTAAAGATAGTAAAATACAAAAAAACAATACAGAACAAAGCCAATCAAGACAATGCAGTGAAACTGGTACAGAACTTCAGAGCAGGATATTGGGATAACAATAATAGGTACCTTAGTATATCTTATCTTCACAATAGTTGTCCATTCAATCAGGTATAGCAAAATCAAACCAAAAACAGAACACTATAAAACCAATCAAAACAGAATATTGAATAGAGCAAAGCAATTAATCAGAACAAAGCAAAACTGTGAAAACAATATTGGCCTTCAAAGACAAGATAGGAAATTCCCCCATATTTGCTATGTTGCATATGGTCATCCTCTCAAGAGTTGCTAGATCTCTGGCCCCAGGTCAGCATGATCAACCGAACAAAACAAGTATTTAGTTGCTTTATATATCTTAGTTCCTATCAACTCCAGCTGACCTCGGAACTATCCAGTTGCTAACAGGGCGGGGGAATTTGAGGGCGTGGGGACAGGAGGTTTGATTCTCAACCCATGTGCTGGTAGGCTCACAAGAGACGCTGACTTACACTCTCCCTGGTGTGCCCGTGGCTCTCACCACTTACCAGAAAGGCTAGCTCGTTGCTTTCTTGGTTGGTCCCCCAAGTTCCTGCATGGCTGATCCTTGGGAGATACTGACTTGTTCCCTCCCTGGCATGCCTATGGCTCACTCACACCGCTTACCAGGAAGGATGGCTCATTGCTTTCCTGGTCAGTCCCCCAAGTTCCAGCATAGCTGATTTTTGGGAGATGCTGACTTGTTTTCCCCAATAACTCCTTTAAAAGAACCCCCACTCAAACTTAATTTTCCTTTTCTTGGCTACACCTCTTAATAGTTCTACTGCCACTGAAGCACTAGCTTTTATTCTTGTTGTCTATATCTTTTAGTAGTTCCACTACCACTGAGGCACCAAGCTAGAGCGTAACCTTTTAACACATAGGCCATTGCGACACATTTCACATTCAAACTACAGTCATCATAGAGAAGTACAAGAGCAACTTAACACATTTTAGTAATGGTCTCCAAAACCCAAGCTATTGTGATTATATTCTGACCCCTTCCTCTGGACACACAAAGTTAAAATGTTTCATGTGATGGTATGCACTTGTAGTACCAGCTGCTCAGGCTGCCAAGGCTGAAGGATTGCTTGACTGAAGAAGTTGGGAGCCAACTAGGGCAACATGGTAAAAAAAAAAAAAAAACCAGAAAGAGACAAAGACAAAAAGGCAAATGAAGGTGAAAGAGAAAGAGGCAGCAGGAGAAAAGAAAAAAGGAAAAAAGAAAAGAAACTGAAATTGTCCCAATGGCTATATTTTATTCACTGCTTATAAATTGAGGTTGTATATTTGTGAAGTAGAAGAATTTGATGGCAGTGACAATCTAGATTTCAAAATATCTTACTTACCAGTTTAGCTTTGGTCAACAAAATAGCCAGTAAAAGTAATCAGTGAGCTACTTTAGAAAAGGTATTGTCATACCAGTCCTCATTACTTTAGCAAGTACCTTGAAATTAAACTTAGAATAAGACTAGAGGTAAAAAAATTATATTTGGGGGTCATAGTAATAGCCAAACATTTTTCATACTTTTTGTACAGATCTCTCTTTTGAGCCCCCTACAAGTTTAGCTCATTTAACCTTCACAGAATTCCGTAAAGCAGGTAGTAAATAGTACTACATTACATACATTTTATAGATAAGGAAAGTGGCATCAAAAAGATAGCTGTAATTTGCCCTGTGTCACTGAGTGAGACTAAATGCAAACCTTTGGATTTGCAATTTGAGTTCTTATTTCCTATAGTATTTTGCATAGAGGTTATTTTTAGGCCTTGAAAAGCTAGGCCCAATTTAATCATAGAATGCTCCTCTATGAAGGGAGTGAGAGAAGCTCGGAGACAGCAAGTGACAAGGCAACTAAAGAAAGCAGTTATGGAAACCATACGAGAGTGTCTAGAGAGGAAAACAAGTATCAAAAACTGGAGAGAAATCAGCGAAAGAGAGAAATTATAGGATATAAAAATTGTGTGTCTTTGGAGACTTTGACAAGAGCAATTTTGAATAAAACATTTAATCGTATCTCGATATGCCATTCATTTTGAAGCTTAGGATTAGTTTACTCAGTGATTACCCTTCCATATCACTTTAGGCTAGTTCATAAGCGTAATTTAGGATAATACATAGGAACATTTTTAGCACATTTGAATCAGTGTAGCACTCCTTTTCCTTTGTTCCATTCCTCCTCTTCTCCTCTAAAATAAATCAATTACTTGTGTAAAACAAAGAAAAATACTAACCTGATGTCTGCTTTACTGAGAAAAGCAGAATAATAACAAGAGGTTTTCTTCATTTTGTCTAGGAAAATTTTGCCCAGAAGAAAGGTATAAAAGGTGGCAGTAGGAGATGTGTGTAAAGATATTAGTGGAGTAATCCTATTAGAGAATAGGATTTGCAGTGCCTTTTATTCAGGTACTCCAAACATTTCACACACTTCCTCAGTTTTCATAAATAAAATGTGACCTGTTGAGGGTAAGGCTATTAAGTTTCCTTTTGTCCCGATGTCTTTCTTTTTTTGCAATACAGAACCTGAAATGGAGAAAGAAGTCACATGGAGCAACTGTCACTCCCAGTTTTCCTTTTCTGTGTATTCTTTTTCTGTACTTTTCCTGGTTATCAGAGGAAAATGTCACCTCCATTGTGACCAGCTACGTTGACAGGTTACTAAACTTACCCATAGTGTTTGATGGGGCTTGCCACTGGCTTTGTTCTGCTTTTCCTCCCACCTCACTGATTGCTTGAGTTCACTGCTCATTTGCCTGACTCTTTTGTACCTGGTGTTCCAGCGTTGGCCACTTTCCAATTTTAAATCTACTTAACTTTAAATTACTTAGATGCACTTCACTTGTGGTGATCTCATTCAATCTTAGGACTTCAAATACCATCTCAAGTTGGTGACTTCCAAATATACACCTCCAAACTGAATGACTTCATTGAACTCTAGTTTTATATGTATTTCTGCATACTTGACATTTCCACTTCTTTGTCATATAGGAATCTCAAGTTTAAAATATCCCAAACTGAGATCTGCACCATATGTTTGACAATTGCTTTCCCTTAGTCTTCCCCATTTCCATAAGTTGTACAGACCTAACCTAGAAGTTAACCCTTGTTCATAATAATCTCTAGAATAATCCATTAGCATATTCCTTTGGGTTTTTAAAAAACTACTAAGAATCTAGTCATTGCTCACCATCTTCATACCTACTAACCGTGGTCTAAGCCATTGTCCTCTTGCCTGAATTATTAAAATAGACTCCCATGCTTTATCTCTTGTTCATCTATCTTTTCATGATAGTCATATTGTCAAATACAAGTGTCAATACACTTCATTTAAACTTTTTGGCTCAGAAGTCTTCACTAGCAATTCATGTAGAGTAAAAACTGGAATTTTTAATAACTATTTTCGTATCCCTAAATAATCTGCCCCTGCCAGTTGATGCCGAGTACATTCCTACAGCCTCCTTTGTTGACTACTCTCCAACCACACTGCTCTTCTAGCTTGAGACATTTGTTCCTTGAAACTTTTGCACATCTATGTAATTCATTCCCTTAATATCTTTACAGCTTTCCTCAAGTGAACTTTCCTTGTGATACCTTCTCTGGCCGTCCTGTTGAAAATTTTGACAACACCCTTTAACATGCTCTGCTTGTTTTTCCTGTGTGCTCTTTTCACCATGTGCATACTTTATCTTTTATCTGGCTTTTGTCTGTCTTCTCTTTATAGAATATAAGTTTAATAAAGGCAGTGATTCATATATATTTGGTTCACTATTCTTACCCACCAATTAGAATTGCGTATGACATATTGTAGGTCCTCAATCAATGTTTATTGAGTGAATAAAGTTTCTGAGCCTAGACTCAGGATATAATTGTACTGTATATATTATCTGTGAATAATTTTTCTCCTCATCTCTGAGCTATGAGCCCAAGCTACCATTTTTCTACCTCTGAACAAAAGTGTCTCTGAATATGCAGATCTTTATCTCCATGTGAAAGCATTACCTAGTAGAGCCAGATGAGAGCAGCACATACTACCATCTGTAATTCTGTGGAGTCCCTTTGGCCCAGAATGACTTAAAATACTATCCCATAACAGCAAACAAATCCAGAGACCTTTCTACTTCCCGTAGCCTCTTCTGCATTAGCTGAAGATAAATCTATGCAGAGTTCACTAAAGGGAACAGACAACTGCATTAAGCTATGTAATGATGAACATTAATGGCCTCTGACAAAATGGGCTTAATTGTATGCAAGATGGGGATTTTCCCCTTTTCATAATGGTAATGAAAAAAAAGATAAAAACAAAACTAATACTAAAGATGCGAAGAAACAACCTACAGTCCGCATTCAAGGTATTTTCCTGGTATCTTTTTGTTTTCCTTTTCCTTTTTTTTTTATTTTTGAAATTGCATGCATCATTGAACGTACACGCCTAAGAAGTTACATACACCATTGTACAGTCATGGGGGAACCTCTGCTGTAAAATACAAGTATAGTACCCTGTATTCCTACTAACAACCTAGTGTAATTAATTTTTTTCTCTTCCTGTGGCATAGGCATTTTTTGCAAATTTTTGGATTTTTTTTAGTTGCTAGTTATTTTTATTATGAACACATAAACTATTTATCATAGTGCTGCCTATCAGTATACCTCATTTTCTGTGTAGTTTTAAGGGAAAAGTTTATTTGTGACTTTCACATGGTGAGCTGAGTAATGTTGGATGAATCAGTTAATTTTTTCATTGCATGTCATTGTTATGAACATCAGACACCTACTTAAAATATGCTTAGTAAAATGATGCTTTTATTTTTTATTTTAAAGAGAATAAAACAAAACAATGATAAAATGAAAAAAGAAAAACAGCACTGGGGATTTAGCTCAATGCCACAAGCACTTGCCTGGTATTCATAAGTTTGCGAATTCAATGCCTGACCAAAAAAAAAAAGAGAGAGAGAGAATGAAAAAGAAACAAAACAATGAGGATGATCTTGTATTTCCAAAGCAAGACAGTAGAAAATCAACAATAGTTACTATATTGCACATTGTTGTCCTCTAAATAGTTGCCCAGACTACCAGATACAGGCAAGCAAAATTAATCAGTGTAAACTCTATATTGTTTCTTTATTTCAGTTGCTGTCATTTCAGAAATTTCATGTGTGTGGCTTCTAATTTCTTCTATTTGTCTCTTTGACTTGTTCTTGGTGAGATAAAGGCATGTAAAATTAATGGAACAATATAAGTACCATGTTGTTTCTTTACTTTAGTTACTATCATCTCTGAGATTTCAGTTGTGTGACTTCCAATTGATTTTGTGTCTATGTCTCCTCAACCTGTTCTGGGTGACTGGGGGTCCACAACTGCACCTTGCTCCTTCGTCTTGACATCTTCCCCATGTTCCCTGAGTCAGCCAGCTACTTACTCCTAGGCATTTCCTGCACTGGCTGCTCACCCTGTGACATAGGTAATTGGGCCAGGCATCTGGGTTCCCCCAATCCAAGGTTGCCGGGGTGACAGAAAAGCAGAGGGCAGTGACTCACTGATGCTCCCTGGAGCATGACCTCTTCTCTGGGCCCTTGATGGCTGTCTCACCCAGAGGCATGGCCTCTTCTCCTCTGAGCCTGTGGGGGCTGGCCCACGGGGGGTGGGGGCATGGCTTCATCTTCTTGGTCCATGGTGGTGGACCTGCTTTTCTTATTTTTGCTGGATTCCTGGGTTATCTTTCTCCATGGGCTTCAAGTCTCACTTCAGATCCTTCCTGGGTTCAGGGTACCCACTTCCCTCCTTTTTCTCTTCCTCATGTTGCTATATTCTAGTGTCTGGACACCAAATTTTGGAGAGGCTCTTTCTTTGCTGCTCACCAACTCAACTATCTTCAGAGAAGTCCTTATTCTAATTTTTAAATTAATAGTACCAATGTGGTTATCAAATTTGATCTCTAAGATTCCTTTTAATTATAGATCAGATTTTGCTAATGCTTCCAGAAGTAATCTTTCTGCTAGATTCTATACGAGAGAAAACTTTAAGCTGAAGTAACCTAGGATCTTTGTTTTTAATCTGTTTGGAATTATAGTATTACCTATACATACTGTAGTTTCAGTGTTTGCTCCTCAGATATTTGGGACACAGTTTACTGTCAACAGAATTGCTCAACAACACATTTCCTTCCTGCTCTCTGAATCTTCTTAGATGATCTAAAAAAATGTAGCATTTCTATTTGTGACAATATGAAGCACTAGTATGATGCTTTTCTATAAATCTACTTTTATTACATTGTTCCAAAGTAACTTCTGATAATCCAACTATAGGTTTCAGTTTTTGGTGATTTTCAAGCTAGATTCTTAAGTAATAAGATTCTCTAATTTTAGTCTAAACAAAGGGTTACAGGCCAACATCAAGACCCTGGTTTTACTGCCTCGTCTACTAAATTTATAAATTCTAGGGCTCCATTTACTTTGTAAAAACATTTTTCTTCTTATTTTCAGTACCAATTCTTTCCCTTCAGTTTTCCCACGTGCATGATTTTATAGCCCAGTATAAAGTAGAGTGCTCTGCCATATTGACTTAATGGTATATTTCAATAAATTTCCCCTGTTACAGTGCTTACTCCATACCAGGCAGCCAAAGGGGAAACAGACAGATGTGCTGGTGACCTAATTTTAAAAGAAAAAAAAATTCCATTTTCTCCATCCTTTAATGTCATAGCTGTCCTGCCAATGACCTGATACTGAGATGTATTAGGTTCCCCTGACATATGTTACAGAAAGTAGTGACCTGACCTTTAAAAAATTTTATTAACATTTATAAATTTGTTTTAGTGTATAATGTTAGAAGCAATGACTTTTTTTCCTAAAATGGACTGGGGTGACTAGTGTACAGATTGATAGCTGTAACAAATATTAAAACTAGTAGATATTTTGTAGCATATACAGATGCTAGGCTCTTCTTTCTCTCTCTCCCTCTCCCTCGCCCTCTCTCTCTCCCTCTCCCATTCCCTCTCCCTCTCCCTGTTCTTCTCTCTTGCCTTTAAGGCTTATGCTAATAAAGATGGAAACTGCTAAAATTTTTCTTTAAAGAATTTTATAAACACCTGGAACTGTTACTTTCAGCCTTTGGTTAGGTTTCAATTATTGCCTGATACATATTGAGACATAGATGTTCACTCGTTCTGTCTTCCCTGAGTGCCTAATGTATTACATACAGATGCTGTGCCAGTCACTGGGGAAGAAGAATGATTGCCACAACCCCAGCTCTCAAGTAACTTATCAAATGATAAATTAGGAGCCTATGGTAGACAGCCAAGATCCAAATAATAGATTTTTTTTCCTGCCTTAATTCTATGTTCAAAGCCCAGATACCTATCGTCTCTCCCATACTTCCTCTTCCTCTCCCTCTCCCTCTCCCTTTCCCATCTTGACTCTGCCTAAGAAATAATTTATGTAAACTTTGTTCACAAAATACAGGAAATCTCTGTTAATGCAAATCATTCGAACTTAATTATATTCCATTGTATTGTCTTAGGAATTTTTATCACTATGTCCATATTCTTTTTATTTTAAAAAACAAAACAGAAAAAAGGTTAGAAGTGATACAGTATTTCAAAAAAAAGTAGGAAATTAACACTAGTTAATATATTACATTTTGTTACCTTATAAGTAGTTGTTCAAGTTGTAAGATCTAGGCATAAAAAGTGATCAAACAGTCAGTGACGTCACAAACTATTCTTTTTGATGAACTTTTGTCCATATTCTTAAGAAATGGAAAAGTGAGTGGTATCATAAAAAGGGGATCTTTCCTATGTCAGGAAACACAGGAGCCAGGAGAGTTGGCATGCTGCCTTTCTAACCTGCCTCCTGTAATAGCAGGCTTGAGTAGTAATGATTAAGAACCTCATTCATCACCTGCCTTTTCCAAATTCTTCTGATGCTTAAATTAAGCTTCCCAATTCCTTAGTGAGTATAGATGGCTGTTTTATTTTGGAGTAAATATTTGTTTATTTTACAGATAAGGAAATTGAGGCATTGAGAAAATAAATGAATAGATAAGTAAGTTATGGACACTGCTGGGAAACACCAGCTAATGTTTATTGACCCTGTGTGGTTCTTGAGCCATGTGCAATATATTTTGTTTCTGGCATTCTAACTTAGGCTCGAGAAAAATATCCCATGCAACTTAATGACTTGGATTCACTTTTTGTCCTCATGGAAAACTATAGTTTACGTGGAAAACATTTCAGTTTACAATTATATGTTTTACTTTTTTTTTTTACTTTTTGTGTACAAGACCTAACAGTGATAACATTAGCCATATTTCCAGGTTCTTTCACTCACTTTTTCAAAGGAAAAAAACCCTACACTTTCTCATGTCAAAAACATGCCAGAGTTGGGAGGGTAACTTAAGAATTAGTTTCTGTACTCCAAAAAGTATGTACCAGTAGACCATTTTTAATAATGACAACAAAAAATAACTGTTCTTTTTGCTTTTAAAATGAACTTTATTACATAACTTTTAAGAGCTTTAATACACAAGGTACATGACAATGTAAGAGGCAAATAGCATAGGCCACATTTTCTGAGCTTCTGTGACTCAGAAACACATTTAAGAGTATATCTTTAGGTTGCCTGTTTTCAAAACATATTTTAAAGAATAGATGGCATAGACATTTTTCAGTATTCACTTGCTAGCACTAGAATATATTGTGTAGACAACCCGAGTTTCCCAGAATAGGTATTAAAAATATAATCTAGTTACTCTGAATCTAGCAACCTATGAAAAGAAAGAGACCACCTTCCCATGCTTATTTTAATAGTTGATCAATATAACTCATTTTTATGCTTGGGGCTAATTTTTAAGTGATCAGTATTCACTTAGTCCTTTATATTCAACTCAAAGGACCATTGAAAACAGGTCAGAGAAGCCTTGTGATTGCCTTATGATCATAGGCCTAGTTAAAAGCAAAGACTAAAAAGACCCCAAGGCTTTGACTCTTTCTTTACACATTTAGTATAGATGTATCTGATCAGAAGGTAGCTACTACAAAGCAATTAATGTGTTTGGTATAAACTTTCATATAAATAGTCTTTATAGTAAAATAGACCAAAAATACCTTGTAGTGTCAAATGCTTTTTGATGTTTTTCCACAAAAAATAGCGGACTCCATTAGCTTCTCTTTGCTTTACAGTTTTCTTATCTGTCTGTCCCATCATGGGGTTGAAGGTATTTTTACCTTCATAGCCATATTGTGTTTGAGACACTGATCCTCTGTTTCTCCATGCTCCCTGACATGTACAAAGTGCTTTGTGGTTAAAATCTGACACCCTGAAGAAGCCCTATGTAGATTAAATTCAGAATTTTTTTTATATGAAGAAAAGTGCAGTGAATATAGACAGGGGAATAAAGGCCATTAAATGTGCAGATGGAAAAAAATGTTACACAAACGTTTTATTTTTCTCAGAAATCTATTTGAAGTATGTAAGTCAAAAATTATACTTACATTGCAAACTATTCTGTGGGCATGTTCACAGTTATTTGCTTATTTTTTAAAGCTTAAAGACCCTGTACTGTCACAGCAATATAGCTTTTTGCTTGTGAATAGATTATAGTGTATACCTTGGATCATTTGTAAGTCAGCTGTTTGGAACTCAGAATGCATTTTCTCAGACAAATACTCTTCCTTGGTGCGAACAAATGCAAAACAGTTTTTGAATGTATCTGTAGTGCTTTTCACTGCAAATTCCTCAGATTTAACTAAAATGAAAATTATGTGTCCTTGGAATGATTTGAGTTGAGATTCTAGAGGCACATTTCTTCCTGCTAAAACCTCAGAGCAAGCTCATGCAATGTTAGAATAGAGCAAGCTGAGGGGACCTTAGAGGTCATCTAGTCCAGCTTCTTATTTTTGAGAGTAAAAGTCTTTCTCTCATCATACTTGAGAATGGTTACTAATAGCTAGTTCAGAGGTTCTTTTCTAGAGAAAGCCAAGTAGGGAGGGGCAGAGTCTTCACCGGTTTCTGGCTATCACTGGTGCGAGAAGCAGGATGGGGCATGGGTAGAATAGGGATTCTGGAGTGAGGCACAGGAAGCCGAGGGAGGGGGAGGAGTCCGAGGGCAGGAGTTAAAAAGTAGAGTCCTTCTTCCTATGCCTGACATTGTTCTTTCTTTTCTGACCTCTCACTATTTACTTTGGTCTTCCACTTGCCTTAATAGTTACTAACATAAGTAAGCATCCTTTCTTTCTCAGGGCAAAATGGCATTCATGTTTGTCTTTCTCACTGCCTCTGCCAGCACACAGAAACAGATCCCCCAGAGGAGCAAAACAGTGGTCTCTGAGGGCTGCAGGGTCTGTAGTGTGCAAGCAGGTGTACGCATATGTTTCTCTCATTGAGTACGGAGAGCATCTGTGGAATCTAGACAGGCCGTGCAGGTGAACAGGCTGCCTGAATGCAGGGCGCAAGCTCACCTGGCAGTGCCTAGTGACACCACTGGCACTGGGGAAGAACAGTGCTGACTTCACGGTGAGGCTAGGGTGCCTGTGCACATCATGGTGGAAGAGGGTAGAAGATAAACAGCTTCTTTGAGGAATTAGAATTTGTGATTTAGTAACAAATCTAGACGATTCAATAGAAAGTAGGACTTTAGAAACCAACTAGATGATATTCAAACACCACGGTGAATGAAGAACCATATTCTTAAAATGCCACGCTATATTTAGCACACAAGAAGCTATCCTCCTTTGCCCTGAATGTTCTATATATTTATATTAAAACGTAGAAATTAGCAATAAAATGCTAATGGGTTAAGAAAGGATGATTAAGGATGGATAGACTGAAATGTAAAATGTGTAAGTGTTTAGAACACTGAGAAGAATGCTTTGAGAATCCCTTTGAGTCACTTAGAGCTTCTTGAACGATATGGAGAGAGAACGTTCTCATTCTGAGGAGTACTTAAAGGAGCTATAAATAGTATTATCTTTCTTATTCTGCTTGTATCTTAACATTTTACTTTCATGAAGTCATTTTCTTTACTAATTTGGCATTGTAGCTTTGAATTCGGTGGTGGGAGTAGAAAGCTTGTTTTCTTAAAACTGAAGTTTCTGATGTGATTTTGGTAGATTTTTTTTTAACTTTTGGTCATACAAAGTCACAACTGATTTAGTTATGAACATTGCAATTATAAATAACTGGTGAAGTGGGTTTTGAGAATTTAAAATATTTGTTTGTGGATTGCTGAGGTGAGGACTATCTGTTAACTTTTCTCAGATTGTAGTCTTTGGAATTCTCTTTAGATTAAAATTCTGGCCCTGATAGCTTTTGTACTCTGGACAAGTCTTTACCTGAACTCCTCACCTGTAAAATGGGCACTCTGTTTATCCCAGGCCTTATTAGTAAATCATCATTTCTATAATGAAGAAAGGTAAATAAATGAACTCCTTACTCAGATTCTAAAAATTGCTGTTAACTGATATCTTTGAATATTGACCTGCCAGAGCTCTCCAGCTGTGTTCACTGACTATTACCCTTCGATCTTTGCCATCATGTTGCCCTTCTTAGTCCTACCAAACCATATTTTAGAGGAGCAAGTATCTGTACCTTTTATCTCAGCAGTTGAGGTTATTTACTGAGCCCTAGATTTTCTTTATTGCATACTTTGCTTTTTTTGGCATTGGTTTCTTAAAAAAGTCCTTTTAAATGGAAAGGAAGGTAGAAGTATATGTACACTTGTCCTCCATCACCTTTTAGGGTCAAATGAAGTTGTTGTGTATTGAGAAGCCAGTTTTGCCCCAAATCTTTGCTATCTGGATCTGATTTTTTTTTCTTCTCCCCCAACTTTCCTTTTAATTTTATTTCTGAACTTTAGGTTTTAAAAGCCAATTTCGTGTCTGTACTTTTCTCTCATATGTATTCTTCCCTTGTTCTTTTCTCGTTTTGTTCCTCTATTTTGAAAAGTTCCACTCATTCTTTCTTTGTAACCCTTTGGTCAAATTCTTGCTTAGTCTAATCATACACAGCCTTGTTTGCAGTACCACAATAAGTCTTCATTTGGAATTTCTCCCATGTGTGCAGGCCTCAAACTTCATTCTGTGTACCTAGCTCTCCTTAAGCTTCCTTTCTATATTTGATATACCATTTCCTGTGTGATCTCTGATTTATTATGTTAGCTTGAAGACAAATCTCAAGTTCAGGGAGACAACAGCCATAGTTTTTCCTTGACATTTTTAATATAATGATTATAGTTCATATGGTAATTCTTTTAGTATGATTTTAAATAATTATTATGACATTTTGTTACTACTTGTTTTCCTTTTTCTTTGCATCTATATTGTACCATCTCAATACAAAATAAGTATTATAGTTAACACAGAATTCATTCTCATTCCTTTTGTTTAAAGTGCTCACAGCTCTGGTGGTAGTGTTGGTATAGCACTTGTAGGAGGAGCAGATGGTAGAGTATTATGGTGCCTGACCCTTAAGACCCATAGTGATTTTATAAATGTGCAAGAGAGACATGGAATTGGTGTCACTCTCAACATCTCCAGTTTAAATCTGCCATGGGAAAAATGCGGAGCTGTAGCTTGCCTTGAATAATTAAAAGTCACATGAGTAATGGGAAAAGGAAGTTCCAAAGGATTGGTGACTAGAAAAGCTTTTGTACTCAAACACTATTCCAAATGCAATTGCTTGAAACAGTAGAAACCAGAGATGGAAACAAGAATAGATTATATATAATACAAAAGACAAATGAACACATATTGGACCAAGTGTGCCTTTAATTTAAGAAAAACCAATTAAGGCAAACTGCAAAGTAATTAAGGCACATCTTAAGAGGGGTCAAGGTTGCTAGATTGTTCATGCATACATATACTGATTTGCAATTTTCCTATAAGGGCAATTATATTATTTTTAAGATGTGAATTTTTGCAACCCAGTTACTTGAAAATGACAGATTACTAAATAAGTTTTGTGTATTTAACCTCAAAATGCACTTATGTGTCATTTATGTGACTTCCTAGAATGTTGGCCTTCTAATGTTTGTATGCATTAACCCAGCTGCTTCTCTTTATTGCTGCCATATTACAGTGAATGTTTTCTGCATTATTATGAAGACTGTATTAGCAGCGAAAGCTTGATTTAAAGAACTTCTCCAGTTTATGAATGCAGTTCATCCCTGTGAATGAATTTAGCACTTTGATGCTATTTATTTACTTTCCACCATGAAATGTAATATAATAAATAATAGGTACCTTGGGCTTATGGTAAAACTTAGTGATCATCCTCTCAGCAGGAAGATGAACACAACTTGAGTAGACAAATAATGATCAAAATTCACCACACTCACTGGGATACCATTTATATACCTGAAGCTAATAAAGGCAGAATTATAATGCTTAACATTATGCTTAGTAATGGGATCTGAATGTAATGAGATTCATAGCAGGAAAAGACTCAAATATTAGCAATATCTTAGAAGATTATATTCTAAGATTATATTCAACTTCAAATTGGCAGTTCAAATAAGGAAATGTTTTTTGAAGTATATAATACTTCATTTTTTATGATAAATAAATGGTAATCTATTTCACCTTCACCCCCCCCAACCTTTAGCTTTTTTAAATTTTATTTTGGGGAAAACATTGCATCCAAATCCATTCATTTTCCATTCCAATTGGAATTTCCTGAACCTGTCAGCCATGTATGCTGAAATGAATGTAAGTCAGAACCTCTGCATAGTCAGTGGTCCATAGAGTGGCCCTCACCTCATAGTAAAATCCCAGTAAGTGTTGATGTTGAGTGTCTTGAACTCTGTATACATGTGTGTCTAATTACATCCCAAAGATATTCAGATTATTTTTAATATTATTTTTTATTTGTTATTATTCGCTTTATTATGTATTTTTTCCTTGAAATAAAGAGTCATATATGTTAATTCCTATAGGAACCTGACTCATAAAACAAGTGACTGACTAAGGCATGACTGGTGATTTATACTGATTGAATCAGTACTGAACCGTTTATCTGATGGGCCCACGCCTTGCTCAGCTAACCACTGTCATCCAAAATACAGTCCTAGAAGTTTTAAGTTTTCTACATTAAAAACAAGGATGTCATGTGAAACACTTATATGTTCAATTATCAATTAATTTTTTTTTTAAAAAACCAATGTCTGGTCACATATTAGCTATGTTACTACTCTAGTTTTGATTCATTAACTGTTAGTTTGATAATTATGCTTTAAATTATCATTTTATGAAAATGCTTATAGAAACAAAGCAAGGTTCCTACTGAACTGTTAGTTGAACTATGTTACCAAACTATGATGTTCTTTTAACATCTTTAAAGGAAATTGCTATATGAAGTTATTTTTTTCAAATTAGAGGCATGCATATGTATGTGCATATTCATATATTCATATATATACATACAGAACATTTCTATACATTATTTCTGTATTTCATTATTTAAATGTAAATATCCATTTTATTTTAATTTATGCTAATATGGAAAGATAGAAGTGTTAATGGGAAATACTGAAGTTTTCCTTCATAATATCAGAACCATAGACAAGTGATTTGTTGATTGTGTTTTACTGCTAGCAAATGATAAATAGGTTTGCTACTATATATATGCATTTTCTCATTTAAAGATATTTTCTGGAAACATAATTTTTCCTTTGGTATTTGGGAGAATTCATATTGAACATTCTCTACAACTCAGTGTTGTTTCTCTAGATATAATTTATTTTTAACTAAACAATATGTGTCAATATGTCAATTTATAAAACTTTTAAATTCATAATTTTATTTAAAGATATATTAAATCACTCTGGAATTTCCTGGTGCTTAATAGAAACAGCATTAGCTATAGTTCTATATATTTAGGAAGAGTTGACTTTTATTCTGGAAAGTCTGATTTACTAGTTGCCTCTCTTCAGTGTGAACAAATTATTGTACTTTGTAGGCTATTTGATTTAGAGCAGACTACATTTCTGATGGTGCGGCCAAGATGAATTTGTCCCACACTGAATCTCAAGATAACAGAATAAGGGTAGAGACAGTATCAAGGGGCCAGGGATTTAGCTTAGTGGCATAAGTGCCTGCCTGGCAAGCATGAGGTTGTGAGTTGGATCCCTGGTTAAAAAACAAACAAACAAACAAACAAAAAAAAACCCAGACTCAAGTAGCCCTCTAAAGGGAGGCTTCAAAAAGGAGAATTTCATTTGGGTACTTAGGAGTCCAGTACTTGTTTCTGTATTGGACTACTTCAATGATTAGGTTGAAATAAAATCTACCTTAATATTTACTCCTGATTTCTTCAACCTCTGAACTCCCTGCAGTAATTTGTGGTTCTTTTCTCTGGAAGTTGTTACTTTGTGTCTGGTATGTTATTTATGATTTTATAAGATTAAAGAATGTCCACTTTTTATGCTTTGATTTTATAACTTGAACAACTACTTCTAAATTAACAATATTTAATTTGTCAACTAATGATTTCTTCCTGTTATTTTTTAAATTCTGTATTATTTTTACTTTTTTGTTTTGCTTTTTTTCTCTTAAAAAAAAAAGAATGTATCTGTGTGGCAGGATTGCCCACTGCATGAACTTGCAACTTTAAAGAGGAGCATGTTGGGCAGGCCACCTAATGCAACTCCATCAAGGAAGTGGTCACAAAATTATTGAAGTCTGAGTTGAAATCATTCATTCATTCAAAAAATATTTGTTTAGCATACATTATGTACCTAGCAATGTTCCAGATACTCGACAGTACTCGTTCTCAATACTTTCCTTTTCCTTTTGGACAGTATACTCTAAGAAATTAGGATTCTTGTCTGGTCACTTTTGTATTTTCCATCTTACCTAAATTGCATTTAGAATGTGCTCAAAATTTTGTGCTTTAAAAAAGATTCGATTTACCTGTTTTAGAGTACAACATAAAGTAGGCTTAATTAATTTGACATAGAGCAGGCCTAATTAATTTATGGCAGCCATTAAATAGTTGAATCACAGCCATATGTCTAAAAGTTCTTCTACATATTTTGATTGACGTTCTTTGTTGCATCTTTGTAGATCTCTTCTCTAGTATAATATTTTTCCTTTGCAAGTGTAGGAACTAAGATGGAACACAATCTTTGTGAAAGGATATGACATACACACAGGATGGGTAGTGTCCTTTCTCGAATTTATTAATTTCTGATAAGGCATTTTATTATCTCTTGCTTTTGTGTTTTTCCCAAGGCAGTCTTGTCTCCTTTTTACTAAGTACATAAATTATTTAACAGGCTTTCTATGTGCTACCTAAGTATACTCTTGAAGTATTTATTTTCTGACTTTCCTTGTCATTTTCATTAGTACAAAGAATTAGGTTAAGACCTCATAGTCACAGTAGGAGCTGATTATTTATATTGTAAAAAGCTTTTAAAAAGTCGTATAAAATTATTACTTGAGGTACAAAAATGTTTGTGTGTTTATGAGAATGTAGTAATGTGTCCTCTAGCTAGAATTTCTACCTTCTTTATTCTGACATTCTTATTTATACTGAAATATCTGTTTTATCCTTAAAAGATATTATTGTTTTTATCTGAACCCCATTTTTCTTATGCATGAAATAAAACTTTTTTTTGTAATTTTTAGTACCTCCTTATCTCTCATATTTAACTTTTACAAAAACGAATTAAAAGACGCTTGTTAACATCTTTCTTATGTTTAAGATGTATTACTATTACTAGGAACAAGTGACAGATCCCATGTTTTTTCCATTTCACAAGGCTTTTACTAAGTTCCCGGGTCAAAGTGCCTTATCCAGGTGATTTACTGTGCTTGATTTGTTTCATGACTTCATCTTTAAACATTTCGATCTTTGTCAAAGCCTTACTGATCTCATCACAAGGCATAGTAGAATTTCTAATAAGTTAATATGTTCTATACATTAAAAAGTAAAAGATTATCATCCAAGTTATCAAGCCTAAAAATAACAATTCCAAAATCTCAATTTGGAATTATGTACTTGTGTTTCAAACTTGCCTTGCCTTTCAATTGTTTGGCTTTTTTTTTTTTTTTTGCATTCTTCATATATTCTAACTTCCTTCATTCTTTACTTTTGCAAATATGTCTTAAAGGTCCACTATATGCAAAAAACTATGCAAAGATCTTAATAGTTAGAAATGTAAGTGAAAGTTCACTTCTCCCATCTTTCATTCCCAAACTAACCAAGCCAGCAGTCAACCTTAAATCCTAATCTTTGTACTAAAGAGCTTCAGAAGGGAACATTTTGTTTTCATTAGTTTTTCTGAATTTGGATGTTTATTCAGTGTTCTATACTGTGTTCACTGTTGTACTAAAATTAAAACCTCATCATTCTGTCCTTTTTTTCCTCCTCCCTCTCTCCCTCCTTAGAATTCAACCCAGGGGTACTCTACCACTAAGCTACATCCCTAGCCCTTTGAATTTTTTCATTTTGTGAGACTAGGTCTCCTGCAAACTGACTTGCAATTTACTATCCTCCTGCCTCAGCCTCCTGAGTAGCTGAGATTATTGGTATGTGCCACTAGGCCTAGATATTATATAGTTGTTCATTATTTTTAATAAGTCTCCATTTTGCACTATATTTGTTGAAGTTAATAGTAAGGTTTTTTTTTTTTAAAGCTAGATTTGGGCTGGGGATTTAGCTCAGTGGCTTGAGCGCCTGCCTGGCAAGCGTGAGGTTGTGAGTTTGATCCCCGGTACCCAAAAAAAAATAAATAAATAAATAAAAATATAAAAGCTAGATTTATCTAGGTATGATAGCACACACCTGTAATATAAGGTACTTGGGAGGCTTGAAGCAATAGGCTTACAAATTTGAGGCCAACCTGGCATCTTAGTGAGACTCTGTCTCAAAATTTTAAAAATTTAAAAATTTAAAACGGGGCCAGAGGTATAGTTCAGAGGTAAAATGCTTGCCTAGCTAACCTGAATTCTATTCCCAATACTGAGAGAAAAAAAAAAAGTTCAGCTTTATAATATGTAAATTATTGCTGTATGTTAGAAGCACAAATAGATTTAATACCATGCATAACAATTTTTTGGATCATTTTGCTGCTTTGTTCCACATTTTGATTTCAGTTCTAAAACATGGGAAAATCTTATTTAACTAATTGAAATACACTCATTTGGATAAGACCTTAAGCTAGGTTCAGTAATTCTCAATTTCCCACTTTGCTTGCAAAACACAATGTAAGTATGGAATTACTCTTTTCACAGTTTATTACCCTGTGTGTTCACTCGTAGGGAAATAATTTAATGCAATTTACTCTTGTTTCCCTCATGCTGACCCCATTGTTGAAGTAACTAATTTTTCAAGGTTATGTTTATTTTTAAATTTCTTTATTAGTTGGAGGTCATATAGCCAATAACACCTGTTCTGGTTCTTCTTTTGTTTTTGTTGTTGTTGTTGTTGTTGTTGTTGTTGTTTTTCATTTTTTTGCACCTTTGAACTCTGTACATTGTGTTACCAACTTAACTAGCCATGATGGCTCCTATCTCTCTTCCTACCTGGTTGATTTCACTTGGAGATTTTTAGTTTTATCTTTTTCAGGTCATTCTTTTTGTGTTCAGAATAATCCCAGGACTTTTGTTATGTTACTATTAGTTAAAGCCTGTTAACATACCAATAACTTAGGCCTTTGCCTAGGTGTATTTTCTTAGATACTTCCAGCTTTCCAAATCTAGACATATGTTCACCTACTATCCCTGTAAGTCTGTTGCTTCCCTACTATAAATTTATCTTTGGGAATGATTCATCATGTTGAAAGTGAATAAGTCATTTTGCAAATTTTTAAAAATTTGATTTCAGAGTTTCATAAAACCTTTTTGTTCCTTTTGCCACCTTTCTTCTCATCATGCTTTTTCACTTTCTCCCAAAGCACTTTCATTAATAATGTTTGCTTCAGTTTCTCCTTCTCAGAATTGATTGTGCTTTTCGTTCTATGGTGGCCTGGAAGGTTCCTGCCCATCACAGATTCCACTGTAGAGCTGTAGGAGCAGAGCCCTGAACCTGATGCTCCAGGAGCTTTCTCCTTTCCCAAGGCTTCACTTGAATTCCACCCACTTTTCCTAGAATGGTATAGGCAGTATATTACCTACATAATCAATTGACATTGCCAGTCATCTCCTTTGCTAGATTTTGCTTTTCTTATTACACAGCATTGAACAGCAAAAGATTACTCAAAAATGGCAGTGGTTAATATAATTGCAGCAAATTAAAAATAAAATTATTTTGCTTTTTCATCTATTGTCTAAGAATAAGAACAGACTGAAATTAAATTTTACATTGATTACAAAGTTTGCTATCTCAGTGTTACATAGTTGAGGTTTTTTGTTGTTCTTTAGATGCAAATTCTTTATAGATTTTATTGATTTTATTTGGTACATTTGTGTATTTTATCCCTTCCAAGGAGTGACCTTTATTCTTCAAAATAATCTTTGTAAATTAGAGGTTAAAATTTTTTTGTTCGGTTTACATCTGGAGAAAAAAATGGATGTTCCTGTGTCATTCTGCACAGAGAGTGATTGATGACATTGATTCTAAATTCTGTACTGAAATAAATTTTGTCTCAATTTGAGAGAAAATAGTGATAACACAGGTCCTGCCTGCCAACCAACTCAGGCATATGTGCCTTTTATTTTTTGGTCTTTCTTTATTAGCTTCTACTGGAGATTAAGAAATATCTCACATTTTCTCCGAAGTTGATTTAACAATATGGCTAATGTTTAAAAATACCTCAGATAAAGGATATAGCACATTCTTCAGAAACAGACAGCCAGCACCTCATCCATGTTTGGTCTAATGCATTCCACACCTTACATAAATCTTAAGAAAAGCTTCAGGAAGGAAACATATCCCCCTACACAACAAGATGTAGAATGGACATAAACCAATTACTTTTTGCAATTCTTAGAGCAGTCCCAGGAATACTGACCCTTCTGACTTCATTTTCAAGCAACAACTCTCTACCCCCACCTTGGAAGGAAAAATAATTGAGCTGAAGTCCTACCAAGAAGTAAATCAAGGTTTTTAAAGAATAATTTTGCTAGGACCTATGGAGCAAATCACCTTTCAAACATGCCAAAGGTAGTTATTTAAATACATTTAAGCCCCTAATCACAAAAGTCTTTGATGAACTTTTCCCACTTTAAGTACATCAAAGGAAGTAAAGAGAGTAGAGAAAGCCATTAGAAAATCATTAAAATAAACGTCAACATTGATCTACTTCCCTCTCCACTGGAGCCTCCCCTTTCCTTGTCTTCAGCTATTTAGGTGGGCTTTATATAGCAAGGTAATCATATACTCACAGACCTTTAAAAAAATAAATTTTAGTGATTTTTTTAAAAAGCATTTTCTTTATTTAAGATTTCAGGAACACTGGGCAGTGCTGTGAGTATCCAGTTTTTGGCTGTGACTTTCGAATTGAATCTTTTCTGATGGTAAATAGCCTCGTGTTTATGCCTGTGTGTTTTGGCTTAAAAAAATCAATCTCTGAGAAAATGGGCTTCCATCTTCCTTTCAGCTTGTGTCCTTTGATGATTGATGTTAATTCAGTAAGCTGCTGACCCAAGAAAAAAGAATTGTTTGTGCTGTTGTTTTGAATAAATAAACTTACAAAGAATCAATGACTGTAGCTTAGAGAAATTAGGTGGTGTAGAGCCTAAGTCTCTTTCTCTCCTGTTTCTCATGTAAATAAAGCAGGTAAAGAGCATTGTAGCACCACCTATCTTTTTGAATGAGAGAAACTTGCTTGAAGGGGAATTTTTTTTTAAATTTAAAACTAAATGTTCCCTATGTAACTATAGTGAAAAAGTCAGTATTTATGACAAACAAGTATTTTTTTCTCATAATAATTCCAAACTAAGAGCAGCAAAGCAAGTTTCCACAGTCTTCTAACTATAGTCGAGTGAAGCATTTCCTTTCTAGTGTTCTGAAATTGAAAGGCAGCATGATCTGCCAGACCCAAATAGTTAACTCTGGTAGCTTTTCTGAGTTCCCGCTGACTCTTTATTGACTAATCCTGGATGGAAGGTGACATCACCTAAAATGACTATTCTTTAGGCAAAAATGTGATTAAATGGGTTTCTGGCTCTGAATGAGAGTAACAGTTAGTGTTATAGGCAGCCCAAGCTAATTGAAAATATAAAGGCAGCTTTCCTTTTATTACTTTTTATTTTGGTACCACTTACTCAGCAATGTCTAATAAAAGACTTTAACTTCTCAGTTCACTTTCTCCGTAGTTCCAGCCAAATCAGCATACTTTTATGCAGAGTCAGAACTTAATATTAGCCATGTGCATTAGTTTTATAAATTACAGACAAAAAAATCGAGAAATAGTAGATGTAGGTACAGTGATGCCTTCATATAGTCTTAACCATTCAAGAGCCTGAGACAGGAGGATCACATGAGTACAGGAATTGGAGACCAGCCTGGGCAACACGGCAAGAGTCCAGCTAAAAAAAAAAGAAAGATGTTTTCTCAGTGAGTGTACAATTATCTAGTCATTAAGTTTGATTCTTTTTCTATAAAATGAGCAAAATTGTAACTGAGAGCTAAGATTAATGATAATTAAATTTATAAAACACTGAAATATTTCCTGTATCATATAACTGCTTGACATTATTTGTGTTAGTATATTAAAATAGTTTCCATGAAAAGCTTTTACCAGCCAAAGGAAATAACATGTTTTCAGTTATTGCAAAATTATAGATAAAATATGATCTCAGCTGTGTAAAATATTTCTAGTAAGTAATATAACAACAACAAAAAAACCCATCGTTGCCTCTAGTTATATACTCCTTTTATTTTTCTAAGTTTTCATCCAAGGAGCCTATGTTTTATTATTGTATTTTGCTATTGTATTTTTTAATTTTATATGTATGTGTGTGGCCATGTGAATTCTAAGCAAGCACTCTGCCACAGAGCCATCTCTCCAGCCTAGTGTAGCATAAATTTTATGATTTGAAACATATCAGTTCCTACAGTCTCCATTGATACTTTTTATGTAAAAGAAGAGATCTGATATAACCAAGTATGCTCAGATTAATTCAGATATCAATTTAAAAAGTGAGTAACTGTCAGGTAAAGAAAATGTAAATTTATAGCCTAATGTAGTTCTAATTTCAAGTCTTAATCTACTAGCTAATAGTTTGTCTAATGTGAACCACTTAAACCCTTAAATTTCTAGTCTGTAAAATTGGTATAAGGTTATTCTGTTTACCTCATAATGTGCTTAAAAATATTGAGTGAGAAAATATGTATGAAAGAGCTTGTCTTCTAATTCTTTATTTTCTGTAATTCAGATTTATTCTTTAGTAAAATGAGTGACTCAGAATGCATAAACATGCACATTTATGTCCCCATTTGTTCTGCAGCCAGTGAAATCTTCCATAATGCTAGTGTTGAGGAACAGAGTTAGCACTGCCATTTGGATTTATAGTTTTGTCATGATACTGAGCATCTACTTTATTTTTTTACTTGCGATGAGCCTATCCACCATTAACTTATAGCGAGTTAAATCCATCTTTTTGAGACTTAGTTTCTCTATTTATAAAAGAAGTCAGATGAAATGGTGTATGTAAAAATAGCATTTTCAAAATCAACATTTGGAAAAACACTGTATTTGCATACCCTGGAAGTATCTTCTCCAAAGTTTCTATCTTGGTTTTAACGTAAGTCAGTGAATTCTTTCATACTGCTCCATCTGAGATGAAAAACCTAATCCTTCACTGTAAGCTGTTCTAAACATTGAGGGGATTCTGCCCCCGTGTTCCATTTTGGCATTTGTGAAAATGGCAGAAGCAGAAAAGTCAGTCTCTGCCTTTTTCCCACACTTCTATGAAGGAGGCTGTAAAACCTAGAAAGGAATTTCTGACCTTCCTCTGAAGGAAATCCTAAGACCCTCATTTGAGAGACACCCCTTTCCATAACTAAAAAAATGAAATATTCTTGTCTCTGAAGACCAGAAGCACAAAGAAGATTTGGAACAAACCTGTGTTGGCTGAGTTCCTACTGCATTTATTGTTATTAGGTCATACCATATCCCTTTTCTCCACTATCTTTTCTCTCCAACTATTTATATCTTAATCAGACTTAGTCTAAATTACACAGGTTTCCTTATTCTTTATGTCTTCATTTCTGAAGGCTCCCACATCATAGATAACTTAAATGCATTTGCTAATCTGAGGTTTTTTTTTACAGCCTTAGCTCGGATCCCAGTGAAAGAAATATGATAGATACCACCTTGTGGGTGCTCACCATTTATATCAACATGTAAGACACATATTAATACCACGTATCCCCCCACATGAAGATGAGAAAGGGCACTTCATCTCCGTGGTATTGTTTACAAAAATCCATAACTACCATCTAATCCTATGAAAACATCAGAGAAACAAAATAATTGGCTCCTACTCTTGAAAAGCTTCTAAAACATGAAAGATAAAGAACTGTGAACTAAACTAGATTATAGGAGACTAAGGAGATTTGACACGTGAGTTCAATGCAGCCTGAAGGATTGGACTCTAGATCACAAAGAAGCCATTAATGAAAATACTGCAGAAATCAGAATAAAGTCTATAGTTTAGTTGATAGTAATGTGCTGGTGTTGAATTTTTAGTTTTAATAGTTATATCATGATTAAATATGGAGGACAGTGAAGCATGTAAAAAAAGCTATTTATTATATCTTTGCAACCCTTCTGTATGCATGCAAATACTTCACAATAGCATGTTTTTTTTAAAAGGCCTCTTGTGTATGTAATGTGTCATGGATATACATTAATTATTGTCAAACAATGTGCTATTCTGTGTATTATGTTTAATTTTATATAATATGATGTATAATCTATATAATTAAAGTCTGAGGGTTGGAAGTGTACTCAGTGGTAGAGCACATGCTTAACATACATATGCGTGATTCCAAGCAGCACACAAATAACAAAAACACACATACACACAATATTTTATTAATGTGATGAAATTTTTCTGCCATATCAAATTTTGGCTTTTCTTTGTTATCATTTTAGAGCAGCTGTTTATTATATATTTTCTTTTATTTTTGCCCAGGCCAGCTCTATTATATGTTGCCTTTAACGTTTCTTTTAAAATATGCACTTGTAACTCATAGTCTAACATACTCTTTCTTTCCTATGGGAGAAAAATGTTACACCAAAATGGTTGAGATAGAAGCTCATAAAACTAAAAAGTGTACAAATTTCATAAATCACAACAGAAGTCAGGAAATTAAATGAATTTGTTAAACAAGACAATACTAATGCAATTAGTATAGCTAAAAATTACAGATTGTTGTAAATCTAGCACTTTTCAAAGATATATATATTATATACATCATATGTATATAAATTTATTGAATCCTTAGAATTATTGACAACTTACAATTAGACACTATTGTTACATTCATTTTGTAGATGAAGTCATTGAAACACAGTGAAGAAAACCCAAATATGTACGATATGCAAACCAACCAGATTGCCCTAAAAGTTCCTTTTACCAGATTTATACTATAGTGTTTGCTGAATTCATACCAAATAATTATGTGTTATGTTATACAAGAGGGGATTACCTTGAGCAGTTTTATAAACCACCTTTCTCATGCGTATGTTATAATTTCATTCCCTACTAGTTATACACTAGTAAGTAGTGGTTAAGATCAGTTGCTTTTACCACCACCTGAGGTTTGAGGTTTTTGGTCTAAATTATTCAAATGCTGCCCTGGTGAGTCTGAGAACACACTGTTATTTTTTTCAAGGAATAATACATACTTTTGAAGAAAAGAAGTTGGTCCAAACACCACATGATGGATTTCCCTCCTACACTGAACACCGTAATATACTTCTTTAAACAAGTTGGTGTTCTGGTATCGCGCAGATTTTGTTATCCTACAAAAGGGATGAGGGCTCATTTGAAATGCCCCTCCCCCCTTTATCTTGATTTTTCTGACCATGGTGACTCTTTGAATATCATCTTACCTCTTTCACTCCTGTCTTTCCTTGTGGGACCTAGTTTCTTCTTCCCTGCGTGTCTTTATCACATGGCTCATTCTAACTGACACATTTTATTAGTGTTACAAGACAGATTAGAGGGAGTATAATCATTGTGAGTGTTGTTTCTCATTCTTCCAGGTCAGCAAGCTTACTTTCAAAGATAGCACTCCTTGATTGCTCTGATTGGGGTATAAATGATCAATATCCAGTTTGTGATGTATTCTATATCTGACTTGTTAATTTAACTCACTGTGTACTGATGTCATATAGGTACTGATACCTTGGGTCTCACATATGAAACTATCAAGAGACAGGCAATAGAAGAGTGAATGGCTTATAATTTCATTATCTGAGCTATTATAAGTAATAAATGTAGGTTTTGCATCAAATGAACATATATTGGGATGATTATTCTTTCACTGATCATTAAATATTTAAAATTCAAATTTGTGAACATAATTTTCAATAAAATCTTCATTTAAAGATCTTAACCCTTGGCTGGTTATGATGGCACATGCCTTTATTCCCAGCACTTGAGAGGATGCCTTTACTCCTAGCACTTGGGAAGACAGCTGAGTTTGCGGCCAGGCTAGGCTACATAGTGGGTTCAAAGCCAGTCTGAACTACAGAGACTCTGTCTCAAAAAAAAAAAAAAAAAACTTAACTCTATTATTGCTTTATGTTCCCTGCATACTACAATGCCTCTTCCTTCCAATTTTGAGATAAAATGAACCAAAAAATAATAATAATAACATTGCCAAATCTGCTAAAATAGTTAAGATAGTTTTCACTTTTGTAACAAATGGGGTGGGGGATTAGATAATACATAAACATCAAAATATGTAAAGCTGATAAATATATGACCTATATATATAAATACTCTAAATTGTAAGGAGATATATGGAAATAAATTTTTTAGAAAAAGGAAATTTTCTATTTAAAATAAACTAAACATAGCAATTATTATAATGTGCATCTATGTTACTTTTTACATATTTAACAATCCATCCTATATAATTTAAAGAAACCCCAAGAGACCGCATTTAACAGATGATGCAAGTAATTAAACAGGGGGGAAACAAAAAAAAAGGGAACCAACAACAGAAAGATAACATGACAAGGAAATGCCAGTATGTATCAGTTATAATTATTAATGTAAATGGTCTCAATTTACCAATCAAAAGAAGAAGAATGGTAGAATGGACAAAGAAGAAACATCCAACAATTTGCTGCTGCAAGAAATACATTTAATCAAAAACAGATTCATAGACTGAAAGCCAAAGGATGGAAAACAAAAACAATACTCCATGCGATAGGAACCTAGAAAAAGGCAAGGCAGCTATTCTGTTTGCAGACAAAGTAGATTTCAGATTAAGACAGACAAAGAAGTTCACTACATCCTTGTAAAGGGAACAATCTGAGAGGAAGAGATAACAATTGAAAATCTATATACACCAAGCACCAGCACACCCAACTATATAAAACAAATATTGATGGAGGGAAAAAAGCAAATAGGCACTAATACAGTTTTAATGGGAGAGCTCAATACCCCACTGTAACAAATATGAACTAGACCAAAACTAAACCAAAATTGAAAGAAATGTCAAAATTGAAGCAAACTTTTGAACACATGATCTTAGTAGATGTTCACAGTTTTCCACCCCACAATATCAGAATACACAGTCTCAGCTGAAAATAGGATATTCTCCAAAATAAACCACAAATGATCTCATAGAATGTACTTAACTAAATATAAAGGGAATTGAAATTATCCAATGCATATTATGAGACTGTTGTATGATGAAATTGGAAATTAATGGCAAAAGACTCCACAAAAATTTAATAAACACATGGAAATTAAATGATACCCTCCTGAATAACCAGTGGGTCACAAATGAAACGAAAGAAGAAATTAGATATCATCTACAATTAAATGATAATGTCAGTACAACATGTTACAACTATGGGATACGATGAAAGCAGTCCTATGAGACATATTTATAGTAGTGAATTCTCATATCAGAAAAATTGCAAGGTCAAATAAACAACCTAATGTTGAGCCCCGAGTTTCTAGAAAAGAAAGGTTCAAGGCCAAAGTTTGTATGAGGGAGGAAATTATAAAGATTGGAGCAGAAATAAATGTAATTAAGACTAAGTAGACAATACAAAGAATCAATGAATTGAAGAGTTGATTCTTTAAAAGACTAAATAAAATTGTAAATCTCTTAACCAACTTATCAAAAAAGAAAAGAATCAAACCTATGCAACTAGGGATGGAAAGAGTGAAATTGCAACAGATCCTGCTGAAATCCAGATGTTCATCAATGTATTCTTCCAGAACCTGCATTCTAATAAGAAACTGTATTCCACAAAAGAAACAAACTCCTAGATACACATGAACTACTAAAGAAATAAAAATTCATAATAAAGCACTATCAGTTAATGAAATTGAAGATGTAATTTAAAAACTACCAACAAAGAAAAGCTCTGGTCCTGGTTAATGCATTGCTAAATTATACAAGAAATTTAGAGAAGACCTAATGCTACTACACCTCCAATTGTTTAATGAAATTGAAAGGGAAGTAATACTCCCAAATTCATTGCTGGGAGCAAACATTACCTTGATACTAAAACCAGAGAAGGATTCAACCAAAAAAGAAAACTACAGGTCAATCTCCCTAATGAAGAGAGATGCAAAAATCCTTAATAATATACTGGCAAATGGCATGCAGCAGATCAAGAAGATTATAGGTCAGTACCAAGTAGGATTCATCCCAAGGATGTAGTGATAGTGAAACATACACAAACCAATAAATGTAATACACCATATTAATAGAGCCAAGGACAAAAGCCATGTGATCATCTCAATAAATGAAGAATAACTGACGAAGTCCAACACCCATTCATGATAAAAACCTACAGAAAATTGGAATAGATAGTCATTATCTCAATCTGATACAAACCATCTATGACAAGCCAACAGGCAGCATCATACTAAATGGTCATAAACTAAAAGCAAAAAAGGAACAAGTCAGCAAATTCAGCAAATTCAGGAACAAGTCAACGATGTCCACTATCACCTTTTTTATTCAGTATAACCTGGCAAGTGTAAGGTAGTAACTTCAATCCTCAGTAAAAAAAAAAAAAAAAGGAAGAAGTTGAATTATTATTTGCAGATGGCATGATGCTCTATGTGGAAGACCCCAAAAACTCCGTGAAAAGACTTCTAAATTTAATAACCAAATTCAGTAATGTAACTGAATAGAAAGTTAACACTTAGAAATGAATAGTATTCTTGCCCAAATAACAAAGTCACCAAGCGAGAAATTAGGGAAACCACACCCTTCACAATAACATCCAAAAAATGCAGTATCTATGAATCAATTTAATGAAGGTAGTAAAAAAACTTTATGCTGAAAATTGCAGTGCTCTGAAAAAGGAGATGGGAAAGGATCTAAGATATGGAAGATATTCTTTGTTCTTTGGAAGGTAAAAACAAAATAGTGAAAATGGCCATACTTCCAGAATTGGTACACAGATTTAATCCCTATATGATCTAAAGGACCATAGCTTCATGTTTGCTATTTTGAATATTCATTATACTGGCAGTAAAATGTATACTGTTTATCTACTGAGTTGAAAAACCCTATTTCAACAGACTTTAGTGAATACTACTTAGCCTGCATATGAGGAACTTGAGTGATGGTAGTTTATTGCTCAGAAAGGATTTCTTCCTGTATTATACTGTTGTTTACCAACAAATGATAAAATATTTATCCTTATTGTTTAAAAATACTTGAAATGCTATAAAAATTTACTATGACTTTAATATACTTTTAGAACTTTGCAACAGATGTGAAAATGATAGCTTTATTATATACTATATATAAATAGCATGCTTCTAAGCACTGAGAGTTACAATACAAAATTATCATATTTTAATTTAATTTCCAATTTTAAGGGGTTGTGATTAAAAATCAAATTACAGTGATACCTTGGTTCATGAATTTAATTCTTTCCATGACTGTGGACACAACCCAAATTGGATAAAAACCAAATCAAATTTCCCCATAATGTCAGCATTGAATCCACTCATTGAACTTGATTCAGTTATTGACCTGTTCAGTTTGTGACCAGAATCTTAGAAAGAATTAAGTTCATGAACAGAGGTACTACTGTAGCTGAATTTTTAAAAATTTAGCCCTTTGTAATAAAAGACTTTCCTGTGATATGTGACAAATTTTGGGGTTCTGCATCCAAGAAAATTGAAAAGAAAAAGACATTAGAAAGGCAACACAGAGAAAATGAAAGGACTATAGATCCTGACAAGGTTGAGAGCTAAACATTCTTGGAAAAGCAGTTAGAAATGTTGGATAAAGTGTAATAAACTTCCTCCTACATGTATTGCTGACCTTTTTGGAGAGGTGTCCTGAGGACAAATATAAAGAGAAAGCTAAAAATCATTGCAGTAAGCTGTCAGTGATATTGCCTCCAGCCATTTGGTGGGCTCTATAACCTAGAGGTTTGAGCATTAGAACCTGTCTCACTAGTGGACAAAGGACCTGGGCCTGTGAAGAGAGGATTTAAAATTGAAAACCTTGAAACATGCCCTGCACACCTGCTGACCACCATCAAGGATGCTTGCTTCCCTCAGGTAACCAGCATGGGTTGAGAGATGCAATCAACCATACCCCTGTGTGCCTGCAAATACTTGAAACAGATTCAAAGAGATATCTAGAACATTAAAAACTCCACTGAAAACTGGCAAATCTGCTTGAATGAAACTGAAAATAGACTTTCAGTCCTTGAAGGCACGATGACAGTTACTGATAGCATGAGGAAAGATTTCTTTAAAAAAATAAAAATAAAAATAAAAAACAAAAACTTAAGGAACCAGAAGATAACAATTCAATGGCTGCAAGACAATTCAAAGAAAAATAATTTCACAGTGATAAGTATCAGTGAAAAAGGGGAAGTTAACACAAACGACATAAAAATTCTATTTACAGAACTAATAGCAGAAAACTTTCCAAACATGGGAAAAGGACCTAACATACAGGTAAGTAAGGCATATAGAACTCTAGCTAGCCATAGCCAAAATAAATCTACCCCCAGACATATAATAATCAGGATCTCAGAAATTCAGCATAAGAACAGCATATTAAAAGTTGCTAGAGATAAGAAACTGATCATTTATAAAGGAAAACCCATCAGAATCATAGCAGACTTCTCAGCATAAACCATCAAGTCAAAAAGAGGTTGGAGTGAAATATTTCAAGTCCTGAAAGAAAACAACTTCAAACCAGATTGATGTACCATGAAAACCTTTCTTTCAAAATTAACGGAGAAATCCATGATGACAAAGAACAATTGAAGAAATTTATGACCACCAATCTAACTGCAACAGAGAGTGCTAAAGTATATTCTAGAGAGAGATAAAGATGACTACACTTCCAGGAACAGCAACAGTGGGGAATTGCTGAGCAGGGCAAGCAATTGAAAAGAGGGGAAAGTCAGGGGCAAATGGCAGAAGAATGGCATGGCAAAGATGAGACAATACATGCTGGCCAACACTATTAATGTAGGTGGCTTCAATTCACAAGTAAAAAGACACATAGGCAGAGTAGATCAAGAAACAAGATCATCAATATATTGTATATAAGAAGTACATATAACTATAAAGATAATTCATAGACTGAAAGTCACAGGAGAGAAAACAATGATTCGTGTAATAGGAAACCAGAAAAAAAGAAGGGGTATCTTGCCCATCAACCACAAAATGGTAAAGAAACATATGTTATTTTTACACGATGGAAAGCTACACAGCCATAAATAAGGATAATCTCGAGGCTTTCGTAGGCAAATGGGTGCAACTTGAGATCATGCCTACTGGTGAAATGGTTCATATTCATATGGGTGAACATCGTGTTGCCTCCCTAGTATAAAAACCTAAAGGAATTAGTGGGATCCAAAATGTACAATAGATATTGCAAAAGTTGAGGAAAAATCTAAAAAAGGAAGGTGGTAGCCATTGTTAGTTTCCTGTTAGCTTGTTTTGAGATACAGTATCATTTTCATTGTTTTCTTTTGTTTGGTTTATTATGTCTTTTGTTTATTATGTCTAATGGTATGGGCAGCTATGCTGAAGATAACAAGATACATTATTATATAGAGATATATGGTAGCCATTATTTATTTCCTATTGTTTTGAAGTCCTGTAACACTTTCATTATTTTGTTTTGATTTGTTTTATTCTTTTTTGCTTTTATTTTATTATGAATGGTGGCGTGGGAAGCTATTTTGAAGGTGACAATGACATTATGGCAGCCACTGTTGATTTCCTATTATCTTGTTTGGAAGTCCTATATCCACTTTCCTTCTTTTGTTTTGATTGGCTTTATACTGTTTTATCTTACTTGGTTTTATTCTCTTTAAAATTAAATTAAATTAAATTAAATTAAATTAAATTAAATTAAAAACTCCATGTAAAGCACAGAAATTTTAAAGTGTTACAACTTCAGTAAAAGGGTAGAAAAAGATCCAGATCCCATTATTCATCTCCCTTCTAGAGAAAGAAGGAAAGAGGTGGGAACTGGGCCAGGGTTTGAGGGAGGCATAAAGGCAGCATGCAGGCAAGCAGGGCAAGACCAGGAAAGACAGAAAGAGTGACTGACTTATCAGCAGAAGGAGATAACAGGGAAAATTGCCTTGGCAAAAGCAAACAGCTCTTTTTGAGCTATGTGCCTCCAGTTTAGGTCTTATTTCTTCCCATGGATAAAATACCCTAAAACATATGTTTGCAGCCCCAAGTTACAGAAAGAAGAAATATATAACTATAGTTAGAGTCAGTAGAATGGATAAGCAGTTCAATTAGTTTCCAGTTTTAGAAATAGAGTTACTAATTGTAAAGTATAAAATGGTATGTTTCAGATACTTTAAAATTTGGATGAAAATGTGAGAAAGGAATAAGATGCTGTAAAAATGTCTGGAAAGACTTGAAAAAAACCAAATAGAGTTCTAGGAATAAAGATTTTAATTTTTGCATTTAAAATTTAGCTTATGGGTTAAACAGCAGATTAGACACTCAAGAGATTACTAGAAAGCTGTTACATAAATGTGAAGAGCCCCTATTGCAATATAAATGAAAACATAAAATTTAGCTGGACATGTTAGCATACTTCTGTAATCCTAGCACTTGAGAGGCTGAGGCAGTAAGATAACTGAGATTTTGAGACCAGGTTGGGCTACATAGTGAGTTCAAAGCCAGTCTGAATTGCATGAGACTCTTATCTCAAAAAACAGAGAAAAAAACCCATAAAAATTAAAAGGTTTAAAAATATAAAAGAGAAGTAAAAATATTGAGGATTTTACTGATGGTGTGGTTTAGTGACAGAGAATGTGCTTAGCATGTGCACAGTCCTGGGGTTAATTCTAGCAACAAATCAAAGCAGTAGCATTCTCTGTCAGTTTAAAGAAGGACCATTAATCTGCGGGCTCTGCTCCCATCTTGAGACAGAATCTGTGCCCTTGAAACTGGCAGGCTTGTGACTATCTGCATCAAGAGTGTAGCATAAATCATATTATGTAACTTCCAAGACTAGATTGTGAAAGATTATGCAGCTTCTGTTCAGTTTGCTGGATAGTTGCTTCTGGGACTCTGAACTGACATGAAAAAATCTTACTGCAGAACCCAATGTTTTGAGAAATCCCAAACTACATGAGGAGTAAAGCACAGCTATTTGAGTGACTCATAGTAATTTGAGCCTTCCAACCAGCAATCCTCGACCTGACAGAAAGGACATGGTCCAATTGTGCTGTATCCTGCTTGAATTCTTAACCCATAGAATATACTTATTACATCAGCTAGTTTTGTCATGGGTTTTACACAGCAATAGGTAAATATATCACTCTGGACAAGAATTTCTAATGTGCACCTAAAAACATTTCCAAAAAAGAGATAATAAAAAGGATAGGGAAGAAGTAATATTTAAAGCTATGAAAGCTGAGAAGATTCCAGAATTGGTAAATAACATGAATAAATGCTTGGATCCCAGAAGCATAATGGATTTTAAGCCAGGGAAATAGAAGAAACACGTACCTTAATGCATCAAAATAAAACTGTAGAACAAGAATGCCAAAGATAAGATAGACATAAAAGCAGACAAAGGAGCTTGCATATTGGTGCACACCTGTAATCTTAACTACTTAAGAGGTTTAGACAGGAAGACTGCAGAGTTCCAGGCCTGTTTGGGCAACCTAGTGAGACAGTGTCTTAAATGGAATAAATATGAGCTAAGAGGAATATAGCTCAGTGGAAAAAATTCCTCTGAAACCATCTCTTAAGGATTAAAATTGGTGGTCAACTTAACACCAGCTGAATTAAATCAGCATGGTACTGAGTGTAGATGGTCTACCTAAGGAAAGTTGCC
>PVJX010010449.1:0-56992 GCA_004027295.1 Dolichotis patagonum
TGAGCTGAGTAGAACTAGGAACCTGGATGCTTTATTCGCCAGCTTCTATTTTTATCACCTAAAAGATCAGCACGTGACTAGAACTGTGTGTGAAAAGAGAGAAGACCGCCACTCTGTCCTGCCACCTCAGCTCACAGTTCAGTGTCCTGCTGAGCCTTGGCCCTTCCCTGGGACAGGAATCTGATGCTTTTGGCTTTCATGGGACAGCTGAGAGCTATTAATACCAGGAGGTCCTTTTCAATGAGGAAGAGCTGAGCTGACAGCCCCCTGTCCAGTGTGCTTCTGAGGCAGGGCCACTTTAGAACAACCGTCTGTCTTCATTGAGCATTTCATGCTTTTTTAGTCATTTTCTGTGTTTCCCATGTGGCTGTGTGTGTTTCTTGTTTACATCACTTTGAACACTTACTCTGAGTGAAGCCCAGCACAGCATCCCAGCTGTCTGCACCCACCCATCTGCAAGGTGGGTGTCACCCTGTCAGGATCAAAAGCCCCTATGGGGTGGGCACTGGAGGCTGGAGGTTTCCAGGCTGTGCACCTCCTTGGTGCCTGCCAGGGGCCCACAGGGTAGGGTGGGTGTCAGGGACACTGGGGAGCCGAGCTAAGGTAGCCCAGAGGTATAGGCCGAGGCCACACTGTGAGGTGATAGCCAGCTTGGACTGCGTGTGGTTCCAGTGATAAAGTGCTTGCCTTGCATGCATGAAGACCTGGGTTTGACATGTAGCCTGGCCAAAAGAAAAAAAGCAAAACTGGCTGTGACAGATGACAGAGATCACAGAAGTCTGGCCGTACACTAGCAAGTGGTTCTTTCCCACTTGCTAGTTAGAAACAATTGGGATATCTCTGGGCCTTGGTAATGGTTCCTCCACATTTCTGAGACTCCAGTAGTACTCATGGGGTCGTTTCCCAAATCCTGCTGATGTGCGGCTATGTGTTCAAACCAGGGGCAGTGTAAGCCGGTGGGATGGCTGTCACTCCAGGCCAGTGGCAGAGCTGCTTACACCCCTCCCCACAGAGCGAGAGGCTGGCTGGCGGGCCTGGGTGGGCTGGGGCCAAGTGTTTCAGGAGAGCCGTCTTTCATGCCTCCCATGAATTGACTCTGATGTGCAGCCGGGGCTGAGAACCACCGATCATGTCCAAGCCGCTCCTCACTTAGCACGTGGGAAAACAGTACTGCAGGCCCTGAGAGATTTTCCTCTGCTCTGTCAGCAACGTGAAGGCAGCTGGCAGCTGAGCCCAGGCCTCAGGTTGTGGCCTCCCTTCCTTGCTTTGTTTCCCTGTCAGACGTCAGGCAGGAATCCTCCAGGGGCCGTACAAAGCCCTGGCCCTGCAGTCACCAGGGCGGCCATGGCTTGCTGTTGACTTCTTGAGGACAAGTGGCCTGAGAAGACCAATGTGGGTCTGCTTCCTGCATTGCTTTCCAGGGTAGGCATGAGACTTCAGATTTCTCAGTGCATGTATGCTCGGAGCTTTGGGGAAGGTAGGAAGAGCTGGCTCAGGCTGCAGCTGTCAGCGGCTTCCTGGGGAAGGTTTTGTCTGGTCCTGCCATGGGTGCCACTGAGGTGGCCTGGGCTGGGCTGGGCCAGGCCTTTGGAAGGAGATGCTACAGGGCATAATCATTGTCTGAGCCAGTTTGCTAGGCTGCATGGGTTGGACACTGGCCTCTCCGCATGGTCTTCTCTGCAGGCCACCAGGAGCATGTGCAGATGTGAAAGTCAGGGATATAGGGCAGGAGATTTAACTCAGTGGTACAGTACCTGCCTGGCAAGCTTTAGGTCTTGAGTTTGATTCCTGGCGTGTGCCCCCGCCCCTACGAAAGCCAGGGACATTCATGCCTGGCCTCCAGGTGCTTGTCCTCATGAGGCTGAGACGCCTTGTGGTTACAGGCCTTGGGGGTTTCTCCTGGGTGAGTGTGCTGCACCTGCCTGCCTGGTGTGAATGCCTTCTGTTTGAAACTTCAGCCACACAGAGTCAGGGTCACCTGTTAGGTCCCCTTGTGCCCCTCCAAGGCTCAGTCTTTGCAGGGCTCTTGGTGCTTCCAGTGCCACCATGATTCATCTCCTCTGGTGGCTTCTCAGAAAGTCCCCTCTCCACTAGCTGTGCTTGCTGTGTGCCCAGCCTGCTTTGTGGCAATCTCTAGGGGCCCAACAATACAATGCCGTCACCTGCTCTGGAGTCAACTCAACTGCAGCAGTTCCACAGAGGGGTTCAGTTCTGTTTGCATGAACAGTGTGTGCCCAGAACCTGTACTTCCCTTTGTTTCTCCAGCAGGTTCTTGAGTGGGAGACTGTGCATTTTGGATGTATCACTGTGGGCTTGGTGCTCTGCATCTTTATGCCTCAGTTTCCTCACTTATAAAATGGAAATTGTAATAAGATTAGATGGAGGGTAAAAAGAGTCAGTGGTATATATTTTATTTATATATATTTTTGGTATATATTTTATTTATATATATTTTTTGTTTGTTTGTTTTTCTTTTTTCTAATACTGAGGACTAAATCCAGGGCCCTTTTTTATTTTTGAGACAGGGTCTTGCTGGGCTTGAATTTATAATCCTTCTGCCTCAGCCTCTCAAAAGTGCTGGGGGTTATAGGTGTGTGCCTCCATCCCCAGCTAAGTCTGTATATGTAAAATCCTTACTAAGGTGGTGCCTGGCACTTAGTACATATTAGCCCTCACTGCCATTGCTGTGCTTGATCTGGGGGTGCCCAGAACCGGCCCACTATAGTGGGTTCTGGCTGCCTTCTCTGAGAGAGATGACCTGGTTGGCTCCAAGCTCCTGGAGCTGATGGGTCTAGACTAGTTCTTAGCCTGTGACAGCAGAGCCCTGCACTGGACATGAAGAGGAAGGATGCCAGCCCTCAGGGAGTGAGGCTTCCCTCCCACGCGGACAGTTACGTAGTATGCTGTGTTGTGGGCATCATGGAAACTCTGAAATGTGTCATGCAAGCTGCAGGGGCAGAAAACACCCACGTGAGTCTCTACATTGGCCATCAGTGGAGTGCCAGAGCAGTGTCACAAATCAAGATGATGATGGGCTGTGAGCACCATGGGGTGTGTGCCTATGTGTGTGTATTATACACAATCCTGACGTGGGTCTGCTGCCTGCATTTACTTTTTTTTTGGCAGTACTGGGATTAAACCCAGGGGTGCTCTACCACTGAGCTGCAGTCCTAGCCCTTTTTGGATTATTTTTATTTTGAGGCAGGCCCTTGCTGAGTTACCCAGGCTGCCTTCAAATTTGTGATCCTCCTTCTTTACCCTCTGGAGTAGCTGGGATTACAGGCATGTGCCATTATACCCGGCTTGCATTTACTTTTTAAATTTTTTTTTATTTTAAAGGGAATAAAACAAAACAGTGAAATGGAACAAAACAGTGACAACAATATTGGATCTCAAAAACAAGACGGAAGGAAATCCCCATAGTTGCTATATTGCATATTATTATCTTCTAAATAGATGCTCAGACTACTGGCTTTAGGCCTGAAAAGTCAATCAAACAGTACAAGCATTAAGTTGTTTTTTTTATTTCAGTCACTATCATCTCAGCCTGTGTTCTGCCAAATCAGCTGGTGCTGGGAGGGTGGGGTGCTTCTTGTCTCTGGACACTGGCCAGCTTATAGGATTGCACAGGTTGGCTTCTTGGTTCTCCCAGCCCATGACTTGCATTTACTTTTTTAACTGCAGTTTCTTCATAGGTGAGAGAGCAAACTCAGTCATCAAAGAATCTATAAAAAGTATGAGGCAGATGGCTCAGGAATTATTATCATCCCCATTTTATAGATGAGGATGTGAGGCCCTGGGATGCGGAGCGGCTTACTCAGGTGGGGGTCAGACCTCACATGAGAACTCAGGTCTGTCTGTCTCCTGCGCAGTGTGGGGCCTCTGAAAGACAAATGCATGTGGACTGTTCTCCTGGGGGTGAAGATGTACCAGCCATGTATCTCACTCAGCACAAGAACAGGCCAGGGCAGTCTGGGAACACCTAGACCTGTGAATTGCTCAGGAGCGGCCTCAGCCTCTGTGTCCACAGCCTGGCCCTCCACCACCAGCCCATGAGCAGAATCTCCTCTCCAGGCCCAGGTTTTGCTGCCCAGTTTTCCCATGGGCCAGGTGGTGTGGTGGCTCCTGCCTCTGAAGCTGCAAAAGTTCCAAGACTTGGCATTGTGGTGGTTCTTGTTTTTCACCCAGGCTACTAGGGGTTTGTACCTTCATGACCACATGTGCCAAGGGGCCAGTGTGCTGGAGGTGGTGTGGACTGTGGCTTGATTGGGTAGGAGTGATGGGGGGTATTCAGGGGTGTTTTTGTGTAAAAGTTACTTGTGGGGCAGGAGAAGTTTGGATATGGGGGATACGGCAAGGCCCACTGCTTGGCTAGTATTCGTTGGTAGAGTTTTTGTAGGTAAATCCTGGCCAAGGGACAGTTTTCACATGGACTTCTGATGCTTTGGGGTCCTGGAGACTTGTATGCCTGAACCTCAGAACAGAACCTGCTGGAGGCGGTGCTGTACTCCTGGAGTATCTGCGCTGGCCCAGAAAGTGGAGTTAGTGGTACCAGTCTTGATATAGGGGAATGAAACTCCCAACCTACTATGTCCGGTATGCGCTCATGTTCTCTAAAATCAAAGAGTGAATTTTAGGAACAACGGAGGTGAAGAGTAGAATGTATTTATTGAGAGAAAGAAAGCTTCTGTCTGAAGAGAGACAGAAGGGGACCCAAGCGGGTTGCCCAGGACTCTGTCTTTTCCAGGGACTTTTATAGAGTAAAACCATGAGTTCAAGGTGGGGGAAGACTGGGAACTCACACAGCAGATGGGCATAACGTGGGACATAACTATAGTTAGCCAATAAGATTAATAGTTCAGGTAAAATTGATTACATTAGGGACAAATGAGAAATCAAGTCCCATAGGAAGCCGGCATTCTTGTAGCTGTGACCTTTCCCCTAGGGGGATGGGATAGTGACTGCAGGGTGAGAGGGAACTAATTAGAATATCAGTCCCCATGATGTAGATGCATTTGTTTGATCCTTTGTCTCGAGGCCTGGCCCACAGCAGGAGGTGTCTGTCTCCCCTGAAGTTGACAGGTAGCTGCACTGGCTCCATTGAGGACCTAGCCTTATCCCACTGCCTATATTTCTAACTCAGCTGCCTATAACAGTCTCACTGCTCAGCTTATTAGAAATGCTAATTTTGAATCTGAAAGGTCACGTTGCATCACCTCAGGGAGAGGAGTTGCTTCAAAAGAAAACAGGAAAGTTTGTCTTCTCTCAAGGGTAGAAATTGTATTGCCCTTTCATGCTGGGCAGCTTGTGATCTAAGAGTCACCCCCAGGCTGTGGATTTGAGGAACAGGCTTTAGGATGGCTCCGGATGCAGCCAGGCATCCTTTCCTGGGCTGCTTTGGTGACCAAGGGTGCACCAGTGGGGCTGGGACCTTCCTGGGTTGTCTGTGATTGGGGAGGGAGGGAAATAAGGACTCAGGGCCTGGAGTCCAGCATGTGGCTTATTGGTACCCCTCCACAACCAGTTTACCAGCTGCCTCTGTTCCATGGAGGAGCCTCAAGTGTGGGGGACCCTGGGGAGGATAAGGTATGTGGTGGGGGATCTGCAGGCCACCCCTTCCAACACATGATCGTGCAAATCATGGCCTCTGCTCCTGAGAAGAACTGGGTGATCCTCCTGGCTTTGACTCTGATGGGTTCACTCATTCTCTTCAGTCTGATTGGGTGCGCTCATCCCCTCGGGGACAGTCTGAAACCCTCAGGCTGCTTCCAGGAGGCCCAGTGTGCCTGGTACCCAGGCATAGTACCCTGAAGGCTGGCTCCTCATGCAAGGCACAGACATAAAGGGGCTGTGCCTTTCTGCAGGTTTCACAGCATCACTATCCCTGGAAAAGTTTATGGCAGATAAATTTGTTTTTGTCTCCCAGTGAGAAGAATAGGCCTCATCTCTTTTGATGCTATCGCATTGCAGTGTTAAGTCCTCTCCATGGGAGACCAGGCTCCCTGTCCCAGCATGCATTCGACAATAAAATGGTTTATAACCTGCAGCAGCATTTGTGTCTTTTCCCAGTCCAGCCTTCATTTCCCTAAGAAGGGAGCTGTTCCCAGGGGTGTTTGGTTTCCTGCCGGCCATTCACCAAGCCACACACCATTCTTCAAGGGGAGAGAACTGGTTTTGCAAAGTAAACTGATAGCCTGGTGGAATATCCTCAGCCAGGAAGGATGGGCAGCTTAATAAGTTACCGCTGAGTAGGCAGAGTGCCCCAGGCTCCTCCCTACTTGCCCCTGCCCTTGCCCCCTGCCTCCTCTACACTCCAGTGCCCCAGCAGAATGAGGGAGGAGCCCCCCTTCCAGGGCGCTGGAGGCGGGGGTGCTGGATCAAAGCTGTGCTGTTGGGCAGAATCAAAGCCTGTCATGCCTGGCCCTTCTGGGCCCCTGCGTCCTGACCAGATTCCCTACTGGAGTCCGGCCAGCCTTGGGGATAAGCTGCTCTGTGCCTGGTGGAGCCGAGACTCAAGGAACGACCCCCTGAAGCAGAGCAGCTTCTCCAGCCCCAAGTCTGCAGAGGCCCTGGGCAGAAAGGTGCTGTGAAGAGGTGGCTGGAGCTCAGGACCCTCCTACTGCTTTGAAGAGGAGGCTGCCAAGAAGGAGGAGCCACTGTGGCCTCTGTGGTGCCCTCGGAGAGTGAACTGCAGCGATGTCAGGCCCAGAGCCGCCTCCTGGGGGAGGATTCTGACGCACAGGCTCCTAGGCAGTGGTGGTGCCTCCCGGACTAGGACAGAGCTTGCAGACCAGAGCTGACGGATTTCTGGGGCCCGTGCCACTGGTGGTTGAAGAGGCTCTGCCATGTGCCCTGAGTGAAGATGGAGTACGGTGTCATAGCGGTGAATACTTGTCTAGTTTATGTGAGGCCTTGGGTTTGATCCCTAGCACTGCAAAAACAAAAATAAAAACAAAACAAAAAACTGGCATGTGGATTGGGTTTAGAGGGTGTGGTTGAGCCTGTGCCTGCTGTGGTCTCCCTTGAATTTTCTGTAGGAGGCCACATAGTCTGAGGGACCCTAGGGTGCCCTTGGCGCCTGTGCCTGCATCTCAGGCTGGAGTTGACTGGAATCTTAGCCCCAGCCTTGTGCTTAGGTGTGTTTCTCCTCTCCAAGCCCTTTACCCCTCCCTGCTGGCTGGTTCCACTGTGTCCACCCTGGGCCCTGCTCAGCCCTGGCACTGGAGGAGCCCAGAACTCAGGAAAGTAGAGACTGAGTTTGAGAGTGAATGTCCTGGTCAGGGCCTTCATTGGGGGAGCCCTCCCATCTGCTGTTCCCAACAACTCAGAGTCCAGATCGCCGATCACTGGGGCAGGACTCCCTGTGTTCCTTCTTGGTGCTTATCCTTCTGTGCTTGCCGTGTCGTGCAGTTCTTAGAGACCATCTCATCCCTGGAATGACTGGGTTATGAGGTTTCGACCTTGATCTTTGGGGAAAAATGCATAATCGATTAGTGATGTCTGTCGCAGAGGCAATAGTAGAGTAGTTTTATGCACATATTGTGTGGCTTGTCTTTTTGTATGGATGAGAAATTGAGGCCCACAGAACTTGTGGCTCATTTTTGTGTTTAATAGTGGGTCTGAACATAGAATCCAAAGCTGCTGACCCTAACTTAATGCTCTCTCTATTGTCTAGCACCAAAGAATAATTTATACAGGTGACATGGTGCATGCTTATAATCCCAGCATTCTTGGAGGCCAAGGCAGTATGTTTGCAAGTTAGAGTCCAGCCCAGTGACTTAGTGAGGGCTTGTCCCAAAATTAAAAAGTAGCAAAAGGCCCTGGTATAAAAGCAGGATAAATTTGAGTTATTTGTGGGAAAATGGACACACCATGAGACAATAATGTTAAGTGAAATAAAGCAGACACAAGCTTAACTATCACCTGATTTCTCTGAGAAACCCAAAGTATAAATAATTTAAAGAGGAAAACAGAAGGTAGATAATTAGAAAAAGGGTGATAGATCTTTTGCAAATGGGAAGGGGAAAGGGGAGATTAAAAAAAATTAAGCTGTGTTGTGGGCCTGTGCCAGCTCCCTACGATGAATGTGATCAGTATGCGCTGCAGACACCTAATAAAAATTAAAACAAAAGGGGCCCTAGGTTCGGTCATTAGTATTGAAAGAAAACAGAGAGAAAAGATCATCCTTGCTAGTAAGAAGACAGAGTGTTAAACACTTAGGGCAAAGTATCAGACTGACCCTGATGAAATGGGCTGTTTAGAAAATGCACCATGAAAGGAGGCGGGGACGGCTCCAATATCAGAGGCAAGCCTGGATCTTATGAGAGTCCCACTGGAGTAAAAGACCTTTCTGCTGTCCCCTTCAGGCATCTTGTAGCCACCCTGGGCACCCGGGGCGGAAGGCTTTGCAGCCGCAGGCACTCCCTTTATGTGCCGGATTTTAAAGTGCTTTCCTTCAGTAGCAGGAAGAACGTACAACCTGGCGGGCCTTAGCCAGCTGGGCTGGTCTCCAGACACATGCAGAGGCCCTCATTTTATGAAGCACATAGGAGAAACAATTTTAAAGTATATAATTTTGGTCTTGTAAGAAAATGCCAGTATTCTTTGGAGGTGTCTTTGATGGAGGGGTGGAATGACAGGAGATGCTCCAGTTTGCTTTAAAATCTGTTTGGTTTTTTATATCAAAGGGAAAATCCTGTGCCCAAAAGGTTAAATGTTTGCGGCTGGTGGGTTGTACCTGCTGTGACCTCAGTGCTCTGTGCTCTGGTTGTTTTGCATCTTGGAGTTTGTCCCCCTCATCCAGTGGTTCATTACCCCCTTGGACACCAGGCAGGGGGACTGGAGACTCAGACTCCTGTGGAGGAAAAGTCCCGCCCCTCATGGCAGGCTGCCCAGTGCTTGTTTGGGCGGTGCAGTCAGGAGCGATGCAGGCACACGCTGCTTCACATCTCACTCTGTGGCTGTCTTCCGTGTGGGGCAGGGAGTCAGCTCTTTCCCACCAGCAGTGTTACTGCACTTTGTGTGGGATGGGTGGGCTTCATCCTCTTTGTCACAGCAGGGACACAACAAACCTCCAAGGGGTGTGCAGGTCATAGGTGTCCCTCAGGCTGCCACTTCCACTGTCTGAAGTGCTGTACCCTTGCCTGTCCTGCACCCCGCCCCCTCACTTCTGGGCCGGCCTCCAAACACTTAAGAGAGGCCTTCATTTTATGAAGTACACAGAGGGAAACATTTTTTTAAGGCATGCAATTGTGGTCATGTAAGAAAGTGCCAGTATTCCTCGGAGGTATATTCTGATGGAAGAAGAGAAAGACACAAGGTTGGTATTTGCTTTAAAATTGTTTTACAGCAAAGGGAAAAAATGGATGAAGTAGCAAGAGTTGCAGGTGTAGCAGGGGCTAATTGTGTCCTTGTTGCTCCTTTTGTTTACATTTGCGATTTTTTCACAATGAAAATGTTGGTAAAGTGCCTAACATCCCGCTAGAAGGTTTTTCTGGTTTGTTGTACTGACTTACCTGTTAGACGTGCAGGTCTGACTCCTATACCTGCTCTCTGGTCTACACCTTTGCTTCCTCCCATAGTCCCTTTATGTAATTAATGCTTTCTAAAAATTCACACTGTATCCAGCCACCCCAGGATTACCAGCATAAATGTATAAATAGTTTGTTTTTATTGGACAAACATTTGTTGAGCAACTGTGTATAAAGACTGTCTCCAAATCGCACCCCGAAAGCTGGAAGGTGAGGCCCCAGGAGAAGCATCCTTGTAGGATCCCACCCAGCAGGGTGGCATTGCTTCCTCACTGTGAGGTTGGTTGTCTGCTCCCCAGCAGTAGCACCCCATTTTGAAATCACACCCAGTATTATAGCTGAATAATGATTGTATTCAGCCCCAACCTTTTTACCTTGACTGAAATGTTCTCCTCCTGTTCTCAGGGTAGACCCCTTTCCCAGGAGCTAAGTGTCTTAGAGTTCAGATATTTCTCATTGGCTTTAGACAGACTCCCTCGGCATGAGGCTGAGTAAGAAACAACAGCCGGAGGCCCAGCGTTGGGTATAGGTGCCAGGCCTGGCCTTATGAGGCTATGGCTGCCAGCTGTCCAGAGCCACGTACCCACAGCCAGTAAGGAGAGCAGGTGCCAGGCTGGAGGGTGGAGCTGGCTCCAGCTGGAGGCCATTCTTTGTGAGCCCTGTCACCCTCCTGCTCAGGGGCTTGCTGTGAAGACTGAGTCAGAGCCCTAAGGGCAAGGGGTGAGCAACACTGGCCATGCAAAGTAGTCAGACCCCCCCACTTTGCATATCCATGGGCCCATTCCTAGGCTGCCCTGGGGAACCAGCCTGATCCCATACAGACTGGTCTGGGAGTATCTGTTTTGACTCCACACTTGACCCTGCGGAGGTGTTCACCCTTGGCATAACCCTCTGACAGCAGCGTCATCATCTCTTGGCAGAGCTGCTCCCTCGGGCAGGAGCTGCCTAAAGCTTCTTGCCCTGTCCGGTGGGCATGTGGATGAGTTCTAGAGTCAGATTGGGGGGGGGTTCAACACCTTGCTCTTCCACGTGTGAGTCTGTCATGCTTGGTCATGGTGGCTTTGTGTGCTTCCCTGGCATAAGGGGTTTTGGAAGGACCGAGCCAGTGCGTCGCAAGTGTTTGCCACTGTTTCTCATTTGCTGCTGGTGTGCACTCTGGAGAAACAGTCTGGCATTCATGCCTGAAGCTCAGCGCACACATACCAGCAGCCCAGCTCATGTTGCCCTCAGGTGTCCACCCGAGAGAAATGCTGGCATGCGGGCGCTGGGAGACTGGTGGAAGAATGTTCTCTGCACTTGTGTGTGTAGTAACAAAACCTGGACATGGCCCAGATGCCCGTCAGTGGAGAGAGGGTGAATATGCTAAGACACTACCACACAATGGAATATTATCCAGCTGTCCAAGCAGATTAACTACAGTAGCATGCAGTGCTGTAGATGAATTCTAGCCGTACATAAATATTAGGTAAAAATAGTGTACTCCCACACAGCCCATGCAGCACGACTCCTTTGTTCTAAGGTTAAAAGAACTCAAACCAATTACTGTCTAGGAACATTCACAGATGCAGTGAAACTATATGAAAAAGCGGGCAGGGCATGTGTGCTTTGGAGGCGGGTCATGGTACCTGGTGGGAGGAGGCGTGGGCACTGGCTGTCTGGTTAAATGTGGGCTGCTGTTAGGGTCCTGGCCTTTGTTTTGGGTGGAGGGTTTGCAGGTGGTTGTTACATGGCAGAAAATGGTTCAAATGAAAACGGGCCTTGTGCGAACCAAAGGCGAGTGTCAGGAGCCAAGGATTATGCTCAGTAATTAACCCAGTTCTGTGCATATCAGGCCCAACACCTCCCTCCCCTGAGAGGTTTTAGCAAAGGCTGCAGTGGCCCGGTTGACTGGGAGTCGGGGTGGAGGCTGAGTCTCCATAGTTACCCTCCCCTGCTCCTGTCCAGTCACCACCTGTCCATCTCAGGTTCCCCCTACTCCATCATGCCTGCTGGCTGTTGTGACCTCAGCCTGCTTATGGCTTTACTCCTCTTTAACTGTGTATTTCCTATCTGTGTCACACAATTAGTGCCTTGGTTACAAATGGCCTCACCCACTAACCGTTTCCACATGTGTGTGTGTGTGTCTGTCTTCGGAGGAGATGGTAATATCCCCTCAAAGCCAGAGGTCAGGCTCTGGCTCCTCCTTGGAGGCAGAACACTGCCCAGTGCTGTGTCCACTCTGCTCTTCCCGTCCAACCCCAGCCTCCCTACATCCGCCCGGCAGCAAGGTGTGAGTAGTCCAGCTGCCCCTCCTTCTGGGAAGCCCTCCTAGGAGGTGGCACCTGTGCTTCTTCCCTTTCCTCCTGCTGCTGCCTGCAGTGCAGCAATGGCCTGGGGCTCCACCTCCACAGCAGGACGACCAGAATGAAAGAGCAAAGAGCAAGGCCCCAGCACCTGAAGCAGGGCTCTCAAAGCGACTTTGGTGTGCCTGGCTAAGCTGGAATCTCATGTAAGTTGTTTTTAGGTCTTTGTTACTCACAGCTGAGCATAGTTCTCAGTGATGCTAGCCTCCCAGACCGCCTGTGATGCTTAGCATTGCTGGATATGTGATGTTTATACCTTGAATTCTGAGGGTTTAAAAGGCAGCAGAATCTTGAGGTGATTCCTGGACTTTTTCAGATCATTTCTTTTTAGCAAGAGACCAGAAATCCCAGGATCTTAGATCCCATGTTCCCCTACTCTTGGGTGACCCTGGCATGTCTCTTGAGCCCCCCGAACATCTCTTGCTTACTGATTGATTGAGGTAACAATCTCACCTGCTTGCTACTCTTTTAACACAAAGTGTCCCTCTGTGCTCCAACACAAACTGTCATTTCCACGCAAGCAGCCTGTGAGGGCAGAGCTCCACTTCAGGGGAAAAATTCTTCTCGGCTACCTGAGCCTGGTGTCACCACACAGGCATGCACTGCTGGGTTCCCAGGATACGCAGCCTTTCCTGGCCTGGTGCCACCAGCCCTCTGGCCACCATCCCTCTGCTCCCTAGAGAGAGCTCAGGATGGACAGTCAGAGGTGGGGTGAGCTGGTCTGCGCAGGCCGGCGGCTCAATCATGGCTTCTATTGGTCTTTACCTTCCATCCTGTCAGGGAACAGCTTCTCCATGGACATAGGGTGAGAACCAGCTGGTGGGTGTGGAGCTGCTGCCCGGGGGCTGTCTTGCCCACAGCTTGCCTTCCTGGTGCTGGGAAGTAGGGCAGCTGTGGTCACTTTGGAGTGCTGACCTTGGGGGATTGGCGGTGAGCACCTCAGCAGTGTGACTGTTGGACAAAGTCCCTTCCCACCTGGGACATCTGTGGGCTGCCTCCTGGGGACTGAGCCAACACTGTAGCCTACCCTCACATGGCTGTCCCAGTAGGAGGGCACTGTCTGGGAGAAATGCAGCCCATGCTTCTGTGAGTCTCTTCCCTGCCTCCTGCTGGGAGATGGCTCAGGGTGACCAGCGCTGGCCTCCTGCACTCCCTCTTCCCTTTCCATACAGAACCCTCTCCCACAATGGCCCATCAGACCTTCATTCCCAATTCTGCTTGCCAGATGATAAAACTGTGAGCTCTATCTGAGGGGGCAAAGATCCTGTCTGTTTCACATCCTGGCTCCTAGTGCATTGCCTCGAACTGATCGGTACTCATCAAGTACTGGCTGAATGAAAGAAGACAAGAATGATGGGGCGTGATGGTGTACACCTGTAATTACAGTATGGTGGAAGGCCGAGGCAGGAGGGTGGCAAATTTGAGCCCAGCCTGGGCAACTTAGGTACTTATCAAGATCATGTCTCTAAAAGGGGGGTGGGGAGACTGGAGCGCTTTGCACTGGGAGCTTTGCACTAGCTCAGTGCAAAGATCTTAGGTTCCCTCCCTGGTACCACAAAAGAGGGGAGAAAAAGGTAAGGTGATGTGTAAAGTTCAGAAGACAGGGATTGATGTTAGGAAGGCAGATGCTGACAGAGAGCCCCACCCTGAGCTTAACGCCCACTATCCTGAGAATCAGCTTAGGTTTGGGGGGCTCTGGAAACACAGGCCATACTCAGTGGTGGGAGGCCAGGCATGTTTATCATCTGCCTTTCCTGGGGCATCAGCTGTGAGTGACCAGCGAGGCCTTTTCGAGGCCTTTCCTGGCCACTGCACTTACAGGGCTCCACCTGCCAACTCCTCGGGTTTATCTACACATTTGGGCTGCAGGCTGGTGGCTCACTGTGTTCAGTCCTCTTCTACCAAGCACACCACGAAGGCAGGGGTGGGAGACAGAGATTTGCAGTGCCAGCTCTTGGGTCCTCATGGTCTGCATCTCAAGTCTTGTTCCCCCGTACAGCTGGCACAGTGACAGTGCTGGCCCTGCTGAACACGGCATGAAGTGTGCAAACTGCAGCATAGTGGACCAGAGCCTGGCGCACAGTGAGCTGCTTAGCTAGAGTGTGGAGTGGAGTTTTCTGAGTCTTGTTTGGCTGGACAAGTTCACTTGCTGCCGTACTGGGGAAGCACAGACTGTCACCCTGCTCTCGTTGGGCACAGTATGCACCGTCAGACCTTGCGTCAGACTCGAACACTAATCCTGAGGTTGGGAACCTCTTGTCAGCTCATCTGACAAATGGTGGCTGGGCCTCCTGTGTGCCAGGCCCTGAAAGCTGCTGGGATCGAGGCAGTCTGGCTTCATCCAGTAAAGTAAGGCTGATGTAGCAGAAGGTAAGTGCATAGCTTGGTACCAAGAGAAGAGACTTATCTGTGTCTTGCCCACATCCCCTTGGTATTTGGTGTTATATACGCTTTACTGTGCCTGTCACGTCAGGTTCCATAAGCACATGCCACTGTATCTTAATGTCTGTCTCAGACAGACCTCACCAATCCATCCTTGCGCTCTGCCTCTGAGCACAGACCTTGCCTCAGAATCATTTCCAGCTGCAATCTAGGGAGCCACTGTCAGAGCTCCCTGTGGCTGGAACCAAGGCCTAAACTTTCATTGTAACCTCTGCTCCCGGGAGAGCTCCTTGTGCCCTTTGGCTCACAGAAAGGTCACAGAGACACTGTTAGACTGCTGGAAACACCTGGGCCACCATACCCGTGGCCTGTTCAGGTGCAGATCCTTCCCACCTGCTCTCCGCTCTGCCTGGAACGCTGTAATTCTGCATCTACATCTGCACTCATGTCTACTGTCATTTCATCAAGGGCCCTCTTTGACCCAGTACCTATGATGGCTTTGTGTCCATCATAATCGTCATGAAAGTTTTGCTTGATTTGTCTTCTCAGCTTTATTTTCTGCTCCCTCACTTAGGACTTCCTGGCACATACACATGCCATGTATTTGTTCACCACTTCACGTCCCTCATTTATTACAGGGTCCTGATCTATCAGAAGTATCTATGGATGGAATGGACCTTACATTAGCAGGTGGCTCGTGACCTCACTAATTCCGCCTGGCAGAGTTAAGACTAAATGCAATAATACAAATTGGCTCAGCTTCTGGCTTATTAGATACTTTAATTTATCATTCTTTAAAATAGCATCTTCTGTAGGGTAGATAGGTCGGGTATGTTTAGTTTGAGGTTCTGAGGCCTCTCTTCTCACAAGACCTTTCTCCCTGCAGCCAGTTCTGTTTAAATAGCAGTTGGTGGGTGTCTGCTGTGGCCCAGCAGGTGAACTTACCGTAGCATCTGCCCTGGGGACCTGAGCTCCTGTCTTAGTTACTTTCCTTGCTGCTGAGACAAAACACCTGATGCCCAAAATTAAGGGAGGAAAGGTTCATTTGGCTCATAGTTTGTAGAGGTTTCAGTCCATACTTATGGCTGGCTCCAAAGCAGGATGGCACATACCAGTTCGTGGCAGTGGAAGGTAGCAAAAGCAACAAAGAGGTTAACAGCTTCTTTCTGCCCCTTTTATATAATATCTAGACTTCTAGGACTAGGGCAGTGCCAAACCGAACAGTGGACCGATTTAGTAGTCATACCCTTAATCCCAGCATCACACACTCTAGACCCAGCCACCTCCGAAAAAGCCCCATCTAAAGCTGTATGAAGCTTTGAGGAGACATCTAGACACAAACTGTAACAGTTCACAATGAGAGGAAGGCAGGTTACACTCAGCCAGGGATAAAGGAGGAGCTTGGAGCTCGCGTTTATTGCCTACAGAGGAGTAGGGGGAGGCTCTAGGGAGGACTTGAAGGTGGATGTAGGACAGAGGACAGGATGGGTATTGAGTCACCACCAACCCCTTCTTATTCCCACAGCCTGGTTGGGGGCCTCTGAAGTTGATAAACATCTGTTAAGATTTCACTTCCTGCTGAAATATTTTACTCAAGAAACTTGTCATCTCTAAGTTCTTGGAGATGCATCAGTTTCCTGGTCAGTGGAAGAAGTGTGCTGTCTTGCTGCAGACTCTGTCCCCATGAGGAGTGGGCAGTGTGCAGGGTGTGCCTGCTGGGCTGTCTTCCAGCCCTGCTCTCAGCCACCCGAGGACGGCAGCCCCCATGCTTCCTCTGCGTCCTGCAGCGCTCCTTGCTTCTCTCCAGTCTTTGCCATTCGTTCACTCAGGTGCAGAGTCAGTCCCAGTGCCAGGCAGCCATCAGCAGTCAGCTGTGCCTACTCGCCTCTGAGCTCAGATGGCCACATGGTCCTCAGTGCAAGTCCTGTGTCCGTGAGCCCTGGGGAGTAGAAACAATTCCTGATGGTGCAGCAAGCAGGTGCACATATGTGTGTGTTTCTAGTGCTCCGAGGGAGAAGATGAAAAAGTGCCAGTAGACGGCCCTCTCAGGCCTTCCTCTTTCATCCTGGCCCCCAGGTCATAGAGAAGAAAAGGGGTGCAGGAGGATTTCTGTGTTCCTGGGCCTCTGGAGTGGACCCTAAGTCCCACACAAGTAGCTGCTCCTTGTCTTCCTTCGTGGGCTTCACTGTCTGGGCTGTGGACTCTGCCTTCGCCCATCATGGAGCTGCAGTAAGTTGATGCAGGAGAGAAAGGCTTGCATAGCTCCTGAGCACAGGGGGAGCAGCGCCCAGGTCCTGCCAGCACTTGCTGGGGCCCCATCATGTGCCAGGCATGGTGCTTGGTCACCTGTGGGTTAAGCATGAAGCATGCCCACCTGGCCACCTGGCAGAGGCTGAAGCTGAGGCCCAGCAGTGACAGGCCAGTGGTGCAGCTGGCACAGTGGGCTCGAGTCACTGCGGTTACAGAGGGGACATTCCCTGAATAGAGGTTGTGTGTGCATCTGGTTCTCACTTGTCACCTGGGGACTGTGGAGGGAGTGGATGAGCCTAGCATTTGCATTAAGAGACATGTATAGGAGGCCGCCTTCTGATTCTCACTTCTTATTCTTTCTACCTCCCCTGCCCCGAGCTCAGCCTGCACATCTGCATGTCAGCTTGCACTGCATCTGCTCATTCTTTCCAAGTCATGTCAGGGACACCTGCACCTGTATTTGTCTGTTTTCTGTTGTGATGAAATACCAGAGGCTGGGTACTTTGTGGAGAAAAGAGGTTTGTTTAGCTCTTTTTTTTTTTTTTTTGAGGCTAAGGACCAAGATTGGGCGGCCCTGTGGGTCTGGTCTCTACTGAGGACCTCGAAGCAAGTGGTGTCACAGTGACAAGAGCACATGTAGAAGAGGTTCTATGACAGGGCAGGAAATGGGAGATTCAGAAGTCAGGCTCATTGTTTTTATAACAACCCACCTTGGAGGGAACTAATGAGGGTCTTTCAAGAGCTATATAATCTTTTCTAAAAGTGCAAAAAGATTATACAGCGACTGAACCATAGTAGTCAGATCCATCACAGCCATGAAATTGGGCTCCTACTATCAACCTCAGCACTAACTGAGTGGCTTTATCCTGGAGGAGGTACCTAGATGAGTGCCAAGGACACGGTCACCCAGATCTTGAAGCTTAGCTTGAGGGTGGGACCCTTTTAGTCCTCCTTCCCCTCCCATCTCCTGGCCCAGTCCTTAGTCTTAAGTGGCCCCAACCCCAGCGTCCTCAGAGCGTCACCCTAGCCTGTTGTGGGTTCCAGAAGATGCCATGGACCATGGAGGGCAAGTTTCTGTGGCAGGAGTCTCAGGAGCCCTGGCTTCCCCAGGCCAGGCAGCTAGGGTGACCCCCAAGGTGCTTCCTTCCCCACTGAGCCCTGTTGTTGGCTGGGCTGTGTGCACTGTGTCTCCCTACTGGGACCTGTGCTCACCCACCCCCCAGCTGTGACTGCTGTCAGTATCCCTGCTGACATTGGTCCCTAAGATCCAACTCTGCCTGTGACCTGGTGTGTGACAGAAGTTCTTCTCAGGACACACCCTGCCATGCCTGGCCTGTGCCTCAGGACTCCTTCCCTCACTCTTGCCATGATCCTTGGTCGAGAGGCTCCAAGCAAGGTGCTGGCTGGCATTGGATAAGACCTCAGTACACCGAGCAGCCGTGAGCATCACGTAGGCAGGTGTTCCCGGGGCTCCTGGTACCCTAAAAGGCCTGTTCCTGTTGGTTCCCCTGGGTTCTTCCTGGACCTGTGGTACTTGGTGCCTATCGGAGCTGGCACTGGGGCTCCAAAGGCACAGAGAAATGCTGTACTCCCCTTGGGTCAAGGCAAAGGCGGCCTTGGAGTTTCCAGGTGCAGCTTCCCCCAAGTTCTGCTCACTCATCTCAGCTCAGAGGAAATATTTGTCTTTCCTTTCTGTGAACAAAGAATTGGCCTGTTTGTTTCTGTGAACACAGCCAATAGGACGGGCACCTAGGAAGTGTTCCAGGGAAGGGGTTTTCTGGGAATTTCATAACCTTGGACAGACTTTTAAATTGCTGGGTGCTGAAACCCAGCATGGCCTATTTAGGGGGGCCAGTGCTTCCGGGCTTGTGCAGTTGGAGCTGGTTTCAAGCCCTGGGGATCCCCAGATTAATTGAGATGAGGCGGAACAGATGGATTGAGTCTATCGGCAGCTTTCTGTGGCAGCGTCTTAACAAGAAAGCACTTCATTACCCGCTGATTTTCCCAGGACTCCTGCCCCACTGGAGGGGCTGTGGGGGAGCCGGAGAGGCCCCTGTACAGGTGGAATTAACAAATACTTGGTCTCCTGTGCCGGGCTTTGAGCAGGTGGCCAAGGTAAACTTATCGCTTATCTTTCCTCTCAGCAGCTAACTTAGAATATCATGCTGCTGGTCATTCCGTGCCCAGAAAAGAGAGAGGACTGGGTTGGTTTTGGGGTCAGGAACGTGTTGTCCTCAGAAGTGGTGACACTGTGGGAGGTGGGGGTTGGTTAGACTAGGGTGGCAGACTGTGAATGTGGTGAGTCATGTATGAGGCCCACATCAGCTGCAGAAGATGCCTTGGTTTTGGCCACAGGGGGAGAGCATGGTCTGGACAAGCTCACCTTTGCCGTGGATTGTGCCATAAAGCCTGTTACCGACACTGAGCTGCAGGTGCCTTGACTCGGTGTGCTGTTGATGGCCGTCCTGGCAATGTTGGGGGAAGAGACCGGAACCTCTCTGGGGTAGGGTGTTTCTATGCAGGACGAATACGGTAGCTGCGTTGGTTGGTTGGTCACCAGTGCCATGTTGAGGTATATTCAAGGAACCTTGTTGGCCAAAACCAGGAAAGAGGTTTTGAGCTGTGTCGTGGAGGGACGTTTGAGAGACAGCCTGAGCATTGCTTCTGCAGTGTGTGCAAAGGTCCTGGGTACTCCTACCAGCTGTAGAAGTCTTGGGGTACCCATGCATTTCACCTACCTGCACCCTAGCTAGCATTGTGTAGTTTCTGGAGGTGATCGTGTGGGGTCTGGATGTCTCTTCTTAGAGTGCCACAATGGGTGTTTGAGTACAGGTGGGATCTTTCCTGTTGGTAGTTACTTTTGTAGTACAGGAAGTCAGAATTAACCTTGTTTTGAAGTTTGTTGGTAAAAAGATCACATTTGGGATTTTACAGCTAAAAAGCATAAGTGTATTCAAACCAGCATTGCAAATTCACTTTGAAATAGTTCCCTTGGGCCGGGGATTTAGCTCAGTGGCTTAAGCGCCTGCCTGGCAATCGTGAGGTCGTGAGTTCAATCCCCGGTACCCCCCCCCAAAAAAAGAGAAATAGTTCCCTTAAATTTGTATTCATTATTCTACTTGAACAGGCTTTAATGGAAAATCATAAAGCAGATTTTAAACTACTCCCTTTTTTCCCCTCCCACTTTGAATGCCTTTAACTTTTGCTAACAGCTACAGAGTCAGATTTTGCCCACTTTCAAGGCACAGAAAGTAACTCAGTGGAGGAAACGGCCGCCTTCGCTGTGGTAAAGCAAAGCAGCTGGTTTTCAGGACTTGGTTTCTTGTCAGTATGGAAGGGAGAGAAGACGCCTCCTACACAAAAGAGGTTTTAAGAATCTTACCCAGTATAAATTTTGAGGAATAGTTTCTGATCTAATTTTCCCAACTGTCACTATGCACAGCTTTTTGCTGCCACAAAGTGCAGAGTTGATTGACAGGTGAAATGTGCAGAGTATCCAGAAGTGGGCAGATGAAGCATGAGGAGTTCATGGAGAAAGGAACTCAGTGACTGCGTGTCAGGTGCTGTGTTGGGCCTTTAGCTCTGCAGGTTGCAGGTGCAGGTTGGCCTTTTAGCTGAGCTGTGGGGGGTGGGTCGCAGCCTGGTGGGAAATGCAGAGTGGGGGGTTTGCATAATCAAGGTTTGACTTGCAGCTTACCTTGAGCAGTTAAGACACTTCCTGGCTCTGACCTTCACCTCTCTCTTAGGCTCCTAAGCTTTCTACCCAGCCCAGACCCAAGTCCTTGCAGCTCTGGGTCCTGTGCTGTGCCTGTTGACCTCCCTGCTTTCCCAGCCAGACTGGGAGCTCTTGTCGCACAGCAAGGTGCAGGGTGTGTCTTTTGAATATCGGAACCCCCGGACCAGACCCAAAACTGTGCTGGCTGCTCACACAAAGCCGACATCACTCACGGTTCTGCTTTTTAGACTTGACTCTGCGAGTGTGCAGAGGTCAACAGCAGCATTCTTTGGTTTTATTTTTGTCTCTTGTGGAAGATTGATTTTGCTGCCTGAATCACCCTGGTCTCCTTGGTAACCATCAGTGCCTCTTTCCTCCTCCTGGCCGTCTCTGCTGAGTATGTGTTGTAACTTTTCTGGGATTTCCCTCATGGACTTCCCGGTGACAGCTTCTGTGCAGACCCCCATGGAGGATCGTTCTGTGGTCACGCCTTCAACAGCAGCAAGGTTTTGCCTTCCTGATAGAAGACTGGGCTTTGGTTTCATTAAAAGGGAGAAAAAGGTTTCTTCCTATTTTTCATGAAATCATCTTTTTTGACCCAGCAGTCCCTATATCCAGTGGAAATCAAAGCTAACCTCTACATGCATAAAATGTTTTTACCTTGAATCTTTTCTAGGGCCTTCTGTTTCTCCCACCTGTAGAGAGAACAGCCCTTCTTCTGCATAGCACAGCTGGATGAAGGCTTTGCTTTCCTGGAGACCCCCTACTTTGCCTCATGCAGTGGGTGGTCCTCCCCCTCTTCCCCTGGGCCTTTGCCCTGGTCCTCCTCATGGGACCCCTGGGTTCTCCTGACCAGCCTCTGTTTTCCTTGCTGACCCAGGCTTTGTGTTTCCTGATTGGATTGGAGGTGCTGTTTGTTTTGGGGGGGACGGTGTTTAAAAATAGTAATCCATCTCATTTGTTATTTTGGATGTGTGTGAACTGTGCAGGAAGGGATGGATACTTTTTCTCATAGCAAGCCTGTCCCTGTTCAGAGCTGACGTGCCTGGTAAATAGACATCTCTGACTGCGGTTCTTTGTATGTGAAACCATGGCATAAGGGTTAAACTTTCTAGTTTTAGGTGATAGGAACGTATTACAGACTCTAGAAAATACTGGGAAAACTTGGTGTAGTCCCAGTCTTTTTGGGTGGGGGTGGGATAACCCGGGATTGAATTCACAACCTTGCGCTTACCAGGCAGGTGCTGTGCAGCTGCACTATGTCTCTGGCCCTTATTGCCAGTCATTCTAATAAAGAACATTCTGGCCTATCAACCTAGAGATTTTTTTTCTCCTCTGTTAAACTTGCATTTAATCATGTAACAGTGTGCGTCTATCCACTTGATTTGCCTTCATTCGTCTGCAGTATTGGAGGTTGGACTAGGATATCTTGCATGCTAGACAAGCACTTTAGTGCTGAGCTACACTGCTACACTCCAGCCCTTTTCATTTTATTTCAAGACAGGCTCTGTCTTACTTGCCTGGGCTGGCCTCAAATTTGCAATCTCCCTGTCTCAGCCTCCCAAGTAGCTAGGATTACAGGCACGGGCTACCAGCTTTTAGCTTGTTCTTTGCTTTGTTCTTAGAACTCTTCTCTGCTGATGACTTCTGAGAGCTGGTGCTACCTACAGGCCTTGAGAGTAAGGTGGCACCACACTGCCCAGTACATCCTCCTATAGGTCAAGGTCAGGAGGCCTGGAATCCGAGGGAGGGCAGCTGGCTGGGCCTGTTGACTCCAGGTGCCAACACAGATGCTGCCCCTGGGACCCATCACCAGATGGGGTGACAGATGCTTCTTGGAAGAGTCCTGGCCACTCCCCTCCCCATGTGTTTTGCCTCATCAACTTGGTCCTGGATTATTGATGAGATCTTAAATTTTTGGATTTGAAGCCTGAGTGTCAGGCCAGGTCTTCCCCCAACAAGAAATGCTTCTCCAGCCCTGCTCCTTGGAGCAACTGGAGCTGCCTTTGCAGGATCGGGACACATTCTCCACAGGCCTGCTTTTGTTTTGCTTTTGGAGGTTAGTTAGAAGCAATTAACTATCAGTGGGCTGTTCCAGGATGCAATTAGTCTACTTTCTTTATGAAAAGGAAAATCTGGGATGTCCCCAGAGCCTTATAGGAGAATCTGAAAGTAACCCTACCTAAAAGGGAGAAGGCAAGGAATAAACGGGTACAGAATCTTCCCTCCCACGGCTGTATTTGCATCCCCACCTCCACTTTACGCTCTACAGGATCACTGGGGAGGCCTACACCCCAAGCCTGAGGCTGCCACCAGCTCTGCCCCTTGAACATATCTGAAAGTACCATGTTGGGCCACCCTCCAGTGTCACTGGGTCCCACCCCTCGCAGCAGCCAGCCAGGGTGGGACCAGGTGCAGGAGCTTGGCCCCCACAGTGGCTCTCTGTTCCAGGCGCTGGCAGGAGGGTAGGAGGGTCCTCTCATCAGCACCCTCCTCACGTCCCAGCTAGACTGAGGCCCTGGCCTGTTGCCCTGCAGCCCCACCACTGCGGCAGCCTTGGGTTCCTTGCTGGGTTTTCCACGGGGCGGGGAGCGGTGTGGTGGAACTCACAGGCCACCAAGTCCTTGTCATTGCTGATGTACAGCCTCTGACCACACTTAGCAGACAGGGCCTCAAGATGTGGCTTGTGTGACTGAAGAAGTAGATTTATTTTGGTTAATTTCAACTCAAAAATTGATAATGCAGCTGTAGAAAAGTGATTTTAAGTGTATTTAGAACAACTTGGGGGTAGGAAAAAAATTTTTTTCTCTTCTATACCGGGAATTAAGTTCAAGGCTTCATGCATGGTAGGCAATTGCTATACTTCTGAGCTGCATCTCCATCCAGCACGGCTCTCTTCAATTTTATTCTGAACCATTCGTGATGAGTTACCCAGGCTGGCCTTGAAGTTGCAATCCACCTGCCTCAGCCTCCCAACCAGCTAAGATTCAAGAATGCTCCATCATACCTGGCTGAAATTTCCTTTTTCAGTCATAAATTTCATGAGATCTATTTATAGTTTTAAGTATTGCTGGTGTAAATTTAGCATCCACATTGAGATATACTGTAAGTGTAAAATACACACTGGATTTTAGAGAGTATGAAAAAGTGTGAAGTATCTGAGTAAAAATTTTTATGTCGCGTGTTGAAATAAATGTTTTACATATAGCACCTTCATTAAAGTATATATTGTTAGGATATTTTCTCCTGCTTCATTTAATGCTTTTAAGAAAAGTTTGACATTAACGTGTCTGGAGTTACTCATTACGGCACTGGCCCCAGAGCCTGCTTTTGTGGGGCTGTCATTGATGTTCCTTTAGGGGAGCCGGTTAATGACTTGGGACATTTTTTGGCCATAGAACTAGGTCTTGGGAGACATACTGTATTTTGAAAGGAGGAAAAGTTAAAAAGTCTATCCATGAAACATTTCTTAATTGCACAGATGACATGTTTCTTGTGGGAAAATCAGAAAGTACTGACTAAATGAAATTAAACGTTCTATTTGGAAGAAGCTCACATATATTTTCTACAACACTTTCTAGTGATACTTTGTTTAGATTAACATTGTCATAAAATAATCACTTTGGACAGAACTTCAAGATTATTTCGGCTGGATGTGGTGGCTGGTGTACACCAGTAATCCCACCACTTTTGAGGCTGAGGCAGGAGGATCACTGCGAGTTTCAGGCTACATAAGTGAGTTCAAGGCCAGCTTGCACTACATAGTGAGACCTGCCTCAGAAAAACAAAACAAGACGATTATTTCAAGCACACACACGCAAAAGCTGACCACCCATATAATGTCTCGTTTATGCCCTGATAGAGGCCTGGGTATTAGAGACTTGGCCAGTGGCAGAAGACCAGCAGCTGGGATTTGGAGAGGGGCTGCTGACACTCAGCAAAGGTGATCCGGGTCTCCCAGGGTTGCCCGAGTCCTGGGCCATTGTGTCGAGGCACGGAAGGGCACTATGTGACAGAATGGGCGGCATTAGCAGAGACACTTTACCCCGCTTGAGTTAGCAGGGAGGCATGGGCTGCATTCTGCCAGCTGTGTGGGAGGATTTGGGGACGTGCAACGCTTTGGTGACCAGCATACAGTTTTTATGTTGACTTCTCAGAGCCTCAGGGATGGCCGAGACTGTCACACAGCTTGTGCTTTGCTGCCGCAGTCGGGACTTAGCCCTCGACAGGTGTGTGTAAGTGGTGGCTGAGGCGGTGCTGTGACCCCGGTGCTGGAGAGGCGCAGTCTCGGCCGTGTGTAGTGGGGCTGTGTGCTCAGGAGCAGGTGTGCCTTGTGGTGCAGCATCTCTCCCCACCCAGACTTCCTGCGTGGATGGGAGCCGTGGAAGGCAGTGGGGCAGGGGGTAAAGTCACTGTGTGTCCTCAAGGGCTGCCCCTCCCTCTCAGCGTTCATGGCTCCAAGGTGGCTCCGAAATGTTCTCCTGGGCTCGGTGGGATCGGCCAGTGTGTGGTGGCCTCGTTTCTTCTCCCGCTGAACACAGAGCTTCCCCACCATGTGTCTTGGGCAACTCCTGACAAGCTGCCTTACTGTTAAGAGACCCAAAAGGAGCTTTCTTAGTGAAAAATTTCTGTCAGGACCACCTTTAAAGCACAGTGAAATCTACACCTTTCTTGGTCTTCTGTAAAGTAGGATTTTTATCTTCTAATTTGTGACAAGTGAAACAGACAGATCTGGACAAAGAAGAGAGACTTGAGAAATGGGCTGGAAGGTACAGGTCGCAGGTTGCGCCTCAGCCCACCACGGAGACCCAGGCGTAATAGTGCACACCTGTAACCCCAGCAGTCTGGGAGGCTGAGGCAGGAGGATTGTTAAGTTCAAGCCCAGCCAGGCAACTTAGTGACTTAGCAAGGCCCAGTCTCAAAATAGAAGAAACAAAAACAAAAAGATGCTGACGAGGGTATGATGGGTGGCTCTCCTGGCCTTTCCACTGCTGGCCCAGATGTGCCCCTCTCGCCGGAAGTCACTGCTAACAGTGGCAGAAGTCTTCATATTTAGAACTCCTGTCAGAGACCAGCTTAGCGCTTGGATTCTGAATCATCAGGTGGTAAAGGCTTAGTAGCTTCTCTAGTTTTTATTCCCTATTCTAATTATACAAGTCATACAATAAAAATAATTAAGAGTATCTTTTAAAAATACCTTGGAATGTCACCTGTCCTTTTTTTTTTTGGTCTCTGTACATGCACAGACACAGTTTTTATTTGAGAATGATCAAGGCAGAAGTGTAGTTAGAGTTTGGTTTTTCATGTACGTTTATATCTTCATAGTCCTTCCTATTATCTGATGCCTTCATAGTTACCATCAGTCCTGCACACTCACCCAGCACCTTGACTGTAATTTACTTAATTGTTCTTTATTTTTGGATCCTGTTCTTAATGGTATTTTCCCCCTTTGTCTCTGTAGGAAGTCCTCCAGCAGCTGATCGTAATGAATTTGCCCAATGTTTTGATGATTGGCAAAGATCCACTGTCTGGTGAGTGAAAGGCCCTCTGGCCCCCTGTAGTGCCCGGGCAGTGCCATTGGCTTTGGACAGCTGTTAGCCACTGAGCTCTGGCTGCCAGCTTGGAGCCACATAGGGTAAACACGTGATGGTTTTGGTGAGATTTAAAGAGCGGGTTTATTGCCCTGAGGCATTCAGCCGAGAGCATGTTTATTCCTGAAGAATGAATCTGCCCCAGCCCGTCAGATGCCCGCGCAGAGGCAGGTGAGGCCACTGCTTCATCCTTGCCTAGAAGGCAGGTCCGGGTTTAGGTGTCTGAGGCACATGGCGGCCTCTCTGGGGTCTCAGCACCTCAGTAAATACGGATCCGAGTCTGCAGTGATGGAGTGCAGCTCCTTAGGAAGGAAATCAGTGCCCGTCCTGGGGATCTCGGGGTACTCTTCTCGTGTATCAGGATGGAGCTCAGTACAGTGCGGTCACTGTCTCTCTTATCCCTGCTGGACTCAGAGCCCCTGGCAGGCAAGGGCTCTTAAGTCCTCTTGGTGTCTGATGTTCAGTGTCTTGTAATCTTCCAGAAAGTCAGAGCTTAGTTTGTACCTGCCAGGTAACTCAGTGAATGAAAGGGAGTGGCATGTTACCCTTCCCTGGGTATCCATGGCTCACGACGTACACACTTAGGCCCTGGCAGACTTACCTTCTGGCTGAGTGTTTCTTCGTTCCAGGCAGGACCTCATTAGCATTTTGGAACCCTGGGTCTGGGTGAGATGTCAAGGAAGACAAAATCTACACCTGCAGGATGGAAGAGACCAGGGATCCAGATGGTTCAGGGTTTTAGGGAAGGGACTGAAGCTTCCTCTTACTGGCATCTCTTCATCCTCGTCTGGCTGCCCTTTCTGTCTCTGTGACCATAGCAGTTGCCAAGTTGCCTTGAGAGGGAGGAAAAGTACACCGAGTGACCAGCCACGAACATGACTCGTAAGGATCACTTCTTCCTTGGGGCCACATCCAGGGAGTCCCAGCAGGAGCTTCCTTGTGCAGGGTGTTCTTTCTGGACTCCAGCCCGTCATGGTCTGCTTTCTCTTTGTGTGAGCCCAAGAAAGAGATGCCCTTGGCCTCCTGCTGGCCTTCTGTGTGCTGGTCCCTCAGCACTCACTGCCTGGCATCGTGTCCTTGCCATGTGCACTTGGGCCACCTGGTGATTCTTGGCAGTGAGCGACCTCCTCATTCTTCAGTGTGTATCCTGCACACCCCCAGCTGTGCCTTTAGGCCATGTATTTGCTGGCTTTATTTCAAGGTCCCTCCAGAGAAAGGTGGAAGATGCCAAATGTAGCCCATCCCAGCTCCATCCTGGGGCTGACGACAGTTGGGCCCCTGGGGACTTGTGTATAACTGCAGCCCAGCAACTGTGCTGCCTTCCTGGTTTATTTGGGGGCTGATATCTATGGGGGAGATGAAGGCAATACCTGGCAAGGTTGGAGATTACAGCTTAGATCTCTTTTGCTCTGGAGACGCTGGAGGCTCATTCTGGATCTGTCAGGCAGCCTGTCATGCACAAGGCACTGGACATGGGTCCAAACATGGAACCAGAGCTAGGGGCTCATGCCCGGCATGCACAAGGCCCTGGGTTTATGCCCTGCAAAACTAAACGTGCACTCACGCACGCATACACAAAACAACCATGTGCTTCTGGGATGTGGCTGTGCCATTTATTTGTAGATCAGGGATATATTTACGAGCAGAGGCTCCCAGGCTTTTGGTGAGGAACCCCTGGTCACTTGGCCTGTGACAGAGTAGCTGATTGGAAGCCTGAGCTGTCTATATCACACATTGCCAGTCTATGTTGGTTGAACCATAGGCAACTGCATACCTATAGAGAAGTAGATGCTTAATTTTTACAAGTTTCATTGACATATCATTTGCATACTTTAAAATTCTCCCATTTTAAGTGTACAGCCCAGTTACTTTTATTTCATAATTATTAGATGTGTTTGAAACATGTGATGGATGCTTAAATTTATTTATTTTTTATTTTTTAAAAAGCTATTTTATTTCAAAGAAGGAAAAAAAGAAAAAACAAAGTTTCAAAACACATCAATCAAGGCCAGGGATTTAGCTCAGTGGCATAAGTGCCTGCCGGGCAAGTGTGAGGTTGTGAGTTCAATCCCCAGTACCTAACAAATAAGAGAAGGAAACCTTAAAAAAACAAAACAAAACAAACAAAACAAAAATACCATCAGTGAGCAACAGTGGTACATATATTCTGTATCAGACCCTTAAATTTAAAAAAATACTATAGTAAAAGACATCATTGCTGTTCCTCTGTCTCCAAGTCCTGTCCTTGTTCTGAACATATCGCATCGTTTCCCCAACTTTCTGAAGCACTTCTGCAGCTCCTCTTTTGTGAGTGTCTTCAGTGTCACTGTCATGGGTGCCTTGATGTCCTGAACTGATGCAGAATGTTTACCTTTCATGGTCATTTTGACTTTGGGGAAGAGCCAGAAGTGTCAGGATGCCAGATCTAGTGGGTAAGGTGCACAAGGACACAATGTAATATTTTTACCGCCTTTCTGTCAGATGGCATTCAGCAGTGGCTCTCACCGTATTTTTGGTCACAACTCATAAAGATGTGAAAGAGCACTTCCAAAACTGCTTCAGAAAGTGGCAAGAATGAAGAGATAAGTGTGTTTGAAGTGAGGGGGATTAATGGCCATGTGTCTTTTTTACCATAATAAATTTGTTTGTATTTATTTGACCAGGAATCAAACTCACGACCTCGAGCTTGCCAGGCAGGTGCTTGTGCAGCTGAGCTAAATCCCCACTCCTGTAATACTTTTTTTTTTTTTTTTTTTGTACCAGGGATTGAACTCACAACCTTGCGCTTGCCAGGCAAGCACTTAGGCCCCTGAGCTAAATCCCTGGCCCCGTAATAAATTTTTTAAATGGGAACACTGTCAGTGTTTTTTGATCATCTCTCACATACAGAATTTTGCAGCCCTCAGCCCAGTTCAGTTTGCAACTGTTAGAGGGACGCTGGTTCTCAGCCTTTGCCAGGTGATCGAATGACCCGGACCCAGTACCATGTGCAGTGAACACATACCCAGCCCTGCGGGGAAGCGGGGCTGTGAGCCAGGGAGCAGAATAACACCCACCTTCGCCTGGCCCTAGTAGGTTGGCTGCACGGCATCCGCAGCCACCAGAGGACAGAGCTGGTCTCACCGTGGTGCACAGGGCACAGGTCGGGAGGGCTTGACAGGGACCCCAGGGGGTTCAAGAGCAGAGGCAGGGGACGTCCTCCAGCAACCGAGATGCAAGTGGGAGTACCAGAGGCAGAGGGAGGTGTTGGTAGAATGTTTTCAGTTTTAAATTTTAAAAACAGAAGCATTTTGTGTTTCTTTTTGAACAAAGAACACAGTTTTAATTTGTGTGGTTGCCTGGGGCAGAGGGGTTGGGGGTGTGTTCCCCTCCTTCCTTCTCCATGAGCATAGCAGGGACATTTGTGCTTTCTGTCAGATGCTGATGCTGTGCTGTTAATTACAACATTGGTACGTTTGGGGTTATTTTTATATTTTGGGCAAATATTACCCCAGGTCCCAGATTCTACCTCCTGAGGCCCTCACCCCATGACCCTAAAAGGTCCTGAGAGGCCAAGCATTTGTTCTTCTTCCTCTGCTTTACAAAAGGGTGACTTCGCAGCTCCTGGGTGGTGGCCTTGTGTGTAGGACCTCCTCCTGCTCCTGTCAGAGAAGGGAGCACGCTGACGTCCCATCACTGGGTAGAAATCAAGGGCAGTGCAAGAAGGGGATAGAGCACCCCACACACAGTGCTTCAGCTGGCTTTTGAGGTCCGAGTAGCTCCCCTCTTAGGCACAGTCCTTTTTCTTGCACCGAGCTTTGTGCCCTGGCTCGCCTCCGGTGTCCTTTCTGATGGGCCTGTGGTTTTGTAGCCATCTCCTGGTGCACCAAACCCCTGGGTCAGTGGTGACTTGTTACTGTGGGTCCCACAGTAATGAGTGTGGCTAATGAGTGTGCTGCCAGCACCCTCTTGACCCCTCTCCTCCTCCTACCATGTGCCCATGTGCAGCGTGCAGGTGTCTCAGAGCTGAGGTTGTAGGGTGCCCTGTGTTTCGTTGGCCAGGTCTCATCTCTGTCTCTTCCCTGACTCTCTTCCTTCAGCCGTGTGCCTTGGCTATACCTTTAAGACATGTGCAGGAACTGAGCTTTGCTCCGCCCCACTGCTGCCCCACTGCTCCTCCTGGCCCCTGCCACTGCCTTCCACCTCGATGCTCACAGGGCAACCTCTCTGCCTGTGCCCTGCAGTTTGCTTCTTGTGTGGCTGCCTAGCACTGCCTTTCTGAGATTGTTCCCTTTTCTGTCCCTGCTGCTAGCGTCAAGGTCTGTGAGTCCTCTGCTTGCTGCCTTATCCTTCAGGCCCCTCCGGGAACAGTCCCAGCACATCCTGCTCACTGCCACCTGCTTGATGGCCACCCTTCCCCCCACGCCCCACCCTCCCTTTTCCACTTTCCTTTATCTCACAACACACCTGTGCAGGACCATGCAGTGGACTGACTTCCCTGTGTCCATTGCATTGCTTGCTTTCCCCTGCTGGCATGGGAATCTCCAGTGAGGGCAAGGATCATTGGGTTTTAGTTGTCCCTGCCAGTGCAGCCAATGTGGATCAGTGCCTGGCATAGAGTAGGTGCTCAGTAAATGCATCATAAGTGCTGGAGGCCCTTTTTCTGTCTCTTTTCTGTTCTCTCCCCACTTTCTGCTCCCTTAAGTGGATGGGTAGAGCTCCTTACAGGTACTTAACTGTATCTTCTCATGGGAAAAAAAGGCCCAGTCAGTGATCAAGGTGAAGTGAGATTCCGTCCCTGCCCAGTGCCAGCAGCCTGTCTCTCCCAGGCTAGGGGTGGTGACTGAAAGCTGCACTGTCCTGTTGACTGCACACCCATCTTATGCATGTGTGTGGCTTATTGATGACAAGAAGCCTTCTGAAAACCACGAGCTCACATCTGCTGTATGAAATGAGAGGGGCTGTTGCTTCGAACTAGACCAGCTCTGCCTCCTTGGCTCCCATTTCTCAGCAGCTAGGCCAGTCGCAGTGTCATGCATGCAAAAAGATGAGATTTGGCTGACAGGAAACCAGGGTGTTAGCTAATTAATTTCTGTGATGACTCATAAAGCTGTGGTCCTGGAGGAGAACATTGTTTTCCCTTCCAAGGTTTGTATCCAAGTGAGGTGATAGTTTGCAGACTCGTAAACTGCTGATCCCACCTAAATTATGCAGAATGGAAGGGAAGGAGCCTTATAGGTACGGAAGTCCAGCCCAAAGAGGGCAGGGACTCATTCTGAGACACATGGTTGTGTGGTCGCATGGGTGAACAAGCATTTACAGCTGTAAATTTAGTAGGTGGTTATAATTGTGAATGATTGGCTACTGGTCCCAAGCAGAAGGACTGGCTGCCACCATTGTTCTGCCAGGGGGACTTCCTACATTCTAAAGACCATGCGTAGTCCTGCGTTTGTGCTCTTCAGGGTCCTGTCTGTGAACATAGCTGGGGTGTTTGAGGACAGCCTTCAGGCTTCATCATTGCTTCTCAGTAGTCTGGCCCTGGGTCCCAAGTGACCCTCACAGAGTGGTCACAGAGGGACTTCTCCCAACACTTATAAGGGTTTGAGTGTCTGGGCACAGAGTACCCCAGATGTCCTTCCTGTCCAGCCAAGTGCAGGACCCTGCTGTGTGTGCCACTCAGTTTTTAGCCTCCCAAAGAGAAGACCTTTGCCGTGGCGTCCTTCCTCATCTTGCCAGCCGCCCTGTGGCCGGAGGCACACAGAGGAGCTCATCCAAAGCCTGGCTTCCAGCATTCAGTGACCCTGGGGATGTAGGCTGCCTCTGTGGAGGAGGCCCCCATCTGTGTTGGAGCAGGGAAGGAAAGAAGAGTCCATCAAGATGCAGGGTGGGGTGCTAGTGCCCTCACAACAGGCAGAGTGGACAGTCAGTCTGTCTGGAAGTTTTCTATAGGCAGTGTGGGCAGGGCTTGGAGGATCTGTGAACAGAGGCAGATATGTCTGCCAGCTTTCCATCTTGGTAATGGACATCCAAAGCAATTGGCTTACAAAGTGAAAGGGTTTATTTTGGCTTATGGTTTCAGAGGACCTAGCTCATATTCAATTGTCCCTGATGCTTTAGGCTTCAGAGCCCAGGGAAGAGCAGCACTGTTCACCTCAGGGCCGGGGAGCAGAAAAGAGAGAGGGGACCCCTGCCTCTTGGAGGCTTCGCTGCCTCCCAGTATCACATACCAGGAACCTGGCCTGCAATACAGAGGCCTTGGTGGACACTGGAGATCCGAGCTGCAATGGGGATAAGACCTTGAGGAGGAGGAACTCAGGCTGGAGTCCAGGCTTCAGTGACAGCAGAGGTCCAGGCCCTGAGGGCAGCAGCAGACAGAGCTCCCTACTAACTGCCTCAGGGAGCAAGTATTCGCCTGCTGCCTGTCCAGGCCGCCCTGGAGCTGCTTTCTGGTCCCATGGTAACTTCCCTTCCCAAAGCCCACACTGCAGGGAGAGGGCACCCAGCTGACTGGGAGGCTGAGGGCCAGGAAGCCGGGTTTGCACAGGGCTAGCAGTGTCCCCCAGCAACCAAGGGAAGCAGGCAAGGGCTAAGACTGGTTTGTTGGAAACAACTCTTGCTACCCAATGTGCTCTTGGGGAAGCCCTAACTGCTGCGCTGTCCTTCCCTACACCTCTCGGGCTGTGCCCCCCAGGGCATTATGGGCAGGGATCTGCAAGGGGTAGAGGTGTGATTCTTAAGTTCTTTCACCAGCCCTTCTTATTTTTATTTCATTCTCCGGGGCCTTCATTCTTCAATCCTACTTATTTTTAAAAATATTATGATTTTTGCCAAAACTAGGTCCTTTGAATAAGAAGCAAAGAAATGTTTTTAAACACCTAACTTTGCGAGCATTTTGATTGTTGTTACATTTCCTGTTTGGTCCCTGGAAGAGCAGAAAAGCTCCCAGATGCTGCTCTGAAAAGCACAGTGCCTGCCCTCCCCTGGTTCAGACCTCCCGCCAAGCGCTGCCTCTTAGGAACCAGGACGCTGAGCTGGCTCCCCCCAAGCACACCACACGACCAGAGGCGGCCCCGTGGCCAGCTGGGCCTGCCTAGATACCGGGCTTTGTTTAGTAAACTTACCCAGGCGGTGGCCTGTGCCCAGAGAGCCCTGCTGGCTGCGGGGCCCAAGTCATGGCTTCCAGTGGGACTGCTCTCTGCAGCGGCCATCTAGGGAAGAAGCAGGAAGAGGTGTTGTTTGTCAAAGGTTGTTCAGTTCATCTGTGACATTTGGGTTTGGTTGAAAAGGATGCTTGCTGTGACTGTTTCCTGTCTGCCCTGCACCTTGCCGCCACTGCCATAGGCAGCACAGCTTTGCTCTCTAGCTGGAGTCTTGTAGTTGATGCTTCTTTTCTGTCCGCTTTGTTGCTGGGTGCTAGGAAATGCTCTTGCTCTCAGTTCTGCACTCTCCACTGGCTGGCGGGAGGGGAGTCATTTTGGTGCTGATGGGGCTCCATGTGGTTTTAAAGATTGTTTTACATAACCTGAGGGAGCTGTCTCAGTTGTCTTCTGTGTGCATGGTGGTGCTGGGGGACCCATGGGGAGGAACTGGGTTGATGCAGGGAATGGAGACACTGGGCTGAGGGCCCCCTGGTCCCAGTGTACTTGGGAGACCCTTGCATTATTTCTCACAAGCATGTGGCTCCATGCCCCCTTGTCCACACCTGATAAATGTTTGTGGAGTGACTAAACAAGTTGGGGGCACCTGGTTGCATTAATGAGGGCCACATGTGGTAACTTCTGGGCGTATGGAAGCTGGGTGAGGGTTTCACAGGGTGTCCCCCCACCCCACCTCAGAATGTGAACCAGTATGCAGAGGGGCCCACCTCGTGCCCTGTGGTTGGGGCAGGGGTGATGGGGAGTCCCCTTGGGTCCACTCATAGAGAGCCTTCAGTGCTGTTTCTCAGCAGTGCTCTGGAAGGTGACCTGGGACCCTCGTGGTAAGTGGAGCCCCCAGGAGGAGCCACAGGGCAGTGCCTAGTGTGTGTCTGGGATGTCCCTGTTCATAGAAATAGAGTCATGTCGAAAGTGCAGCTTGTCCGTCTGTGGGACGGTCCCATTGTCATGGTTAGGAAATGACTGGTTTTTAAACAGAAAACCAGGGAACGCGGGTGGTGGTCCGCCCTAGGGTGGTCCACCCTAGCCTGTCAGTCAAACAAGAGCAGAATGTAGAATTACTAAGAAAAACACTGCTGTCTGTCTCCCTAGGAGACAGGAAACTGAAATGGGTTGATATCCTGGGTGCTTGATGGTAACTTAGTGTTAGTCAGTAAACACTGGTGAAATACCTGCATAGTTTGTGTAGAGGCAGGGGAGGGTATAGGTGGTAGCCAGGACCAAATCTTTGTTCTGTGACTTGGCCTCTCTAAGCTGTGTTCTTTGTGAGATGAAGATAACAGTGCTGTCTTTTCTGAGTAGCTTTGGGGAGAGATGCAGTGGTGGTGTGAAGGTGCTGGGGCTGTGGGTTGGCAGGCAGCTCACCTCTGTCTAATCAGTGGGACCCTCAGTCCTGAGCTTAGCAAGAGGAAGCATCAACTCTTTGACCTCTATGGGTCAGATAAGCAGGGTGCCTCATTCTGCCCTACTTCTGTAGGGCAGAGAGCTGAGGTTTGGGTTAGGAAGGGTTCCCCCTGGGGAAGTGATGCTGATGTAGGGGAACAGAACTCCCAACCTACTAGATGTCTGTGGGAGACAACTCCAGTGACTCCCTTTGAATCCAAAACAGTTACTATGACTTTGATTATTTGGAGACTTATTTCCTTATACTGTTATGTAGAGAGCTGGCTAGGCTATTCCTTCTCTTCAATTGGCTCTAAGCATTGCAGATAAGGCTAGCTAGAGGTGTTGGTATGTAAATTCTAAAGCCAACAGACAGTCCTGTTTCTTCCAATAGTGTTCTTCGTACAGGATTTAAGCACAGTGGGATGTTAGAGCTAATAGCTCCGGGAATGTCGGCTGGGTAGGAGCCTCAAGGTAAAGAGGCTATGACTCCCCAAGGCACAAGAATTTGCATATCAGAAACAAAAGGGTCAGCCTCCCATCCGAAAACAATTCAGTTGCTACTTTAATTAGATTGTGTGTACTGATCCTTCTGCACATCTTTATCTCTGCAATTTACAAAGGTGCCCTTCTCTCACCTGGCCAGCCAGCTCAAGTTACTCATGTAATCTACCCCCCCCCACTGTCACTCATCCCTGAGCCACCCCTCTCTTCACAAGATAATAAAATGCTGGCAGAGGCCTAGGATCAAGGCCTTTGTCCTCATGTCCTCAGGGGGATTGGATTTAGAACCCCTTGGCTGCCTTTAACTTGGAATATGTCTTGGTGTCTTTACTCTCACCATGGGTTGCATTGATGATAGTAGATTGGAATTAACTTGCTGGGATTCCAATGACATCTCAATGGGATCACAAATATAACTTTTTGGATTGTGAGGAAAACTGAAAAGAAGACTACAGTATTTGGATGACTGAACTCAATATTTGTGTTTACAATAATGTCCGGTACGAGTTTGTGTTCTGTAAAATTGAAGAATAAATTTTAGGAACAACAGAGGTTAACAGCAGCATATATTTACTGAGAGAAAGAAAAGTTCTGTCAGGGAGAGACAGAAGGGGTCCCAAATAGGTTGTCAAAGACTGCCTTTTCTAGGGACTTGGATAGAGTAAAACCACAAAGTAAGACAGGTATAAGGTGGGGAAAACTGGGAACTAGCAAGGTGAGCATGAGGTGGGACAGAACTATGGTCAACCAATAAGATCAGTTGATCATTTAAAATTGATTAAATCAGGGACAAATGGGGAAATGAGTCAAAGTAGCTAGCATGAGTGAATATGGAACAGTGACTCTTACTGTAGGAGTTTAGGATGGTGACTCCTGGCTTCCTCAGGGTGATAGAGACCTGTTTAGAATATCAATCCCTGATGTGGGTGTGTGTGTTTGATCTTTTGTCTTCAGATCTGGCCCACAGCTGGAGGCTTCTGTTTCCTCCAAGGCTGCTAGATATCTGGTCTTCTGCACTGGCTCCTTCAACGGCCCAGCCCTGTCTGACTGCCTTAGTGTTTCTGTCTAACTCAACTGCCTGCAACAAGTTGACAAAATTTATTTTCTGTCTAGAAACCAGGAACTTTCAAACAGCTGTGTAAGAGAACCAAAGAGATGTTCCATGAGATATTTTCATGTATGAGAAGCCCCACGTATAAATCATTTAGGTGAATAATAGGAAACAGACCTTTTGCCAGTGAGGAGACTGTAAAGAATTGAGGTGTGTTACATACGTGTACCAGCTGCCCACAATGGATGCAGTCGTCATGTACTACACACACATGCTAATAAACAGCCAAAGAGTGGAGCCGAGAGGAACCTGGCAGAGTGTGTATGAGTGGACCAAGGCAGGTTTCCTTGCGTGTGCTGACATCCGTTGAGTCCTGTGTTCAGGAGTGGGCCTAGTTCCACACTGAGTGTCATTCACCACGTCTGTCGCAGATTTAGCACTAGAAAGACCAGGATTCTCAATCTTGCTTTAATCTGGCTCCTGCGTATTAGATGATGGTGCACTTTGGTAATTTCCCGGCTGCTTTCTGGGTCTACCCTTTTGCCCTGAGAGTAATTTTGGAGTTTCCTTTCTGTGCCGGGAGCTGATGGCTGTAGACATCTGTCCCCAGAACGCATCTCTCAGATCCGCTTCTCTGCCTTCCAGTCAAGCTAGGCGTTCAGCTGCTTCTGTTCTCATCATGCCCCGAGGGCTGGGCTGGGCTGGGCTTCTCAGAGAAACTCAAGGAGAGAGGTAGTAAGGCTTCTTAGACTCAGCCGTGGACCCAGGCTGTCTGGGATCCCCCTGGGGTTCCCTAGGCTGTCGGATGTTTCAGACCCCACCCCAGGGGTAGCTGGTGACTCACCTGCCATCAAAATCCACATCCTTTCTTACCCCACCCCCTGCTCACTCCAGGAAGCCTGACCACAAAGTGATTATGATTTGAGAAACCCCACGCCTTGGGCTGGGGATTTAGCTCAGCAGCATAATAGCCTGCCTTGCAAGCCCATGGTCGTGAGTTCAATCCCTGGTACCGACTTAAAAAAAAAAAAGAGAGAGAAACCCCACGCCCGCGTATTGCCTAGGCCTTTGCCCATGCTTTCCCTGGGCCTGGAAGGCTGGCTCTTCTCATCCCGAGGTCCCAGTCCAGTCATTTCAGAAAGTCTGGCTTGATCCCGATCCCTTAGCGCAAACTCAAGACCGCCTGGCCAGGTTCGTGCTTTCAGGGCCCTGCACACAGTAGGTGCTTGGCAGGGAGGGGTTTGTGGCCTGCTTGACTGTGATACTGAGCTGGTCTTGCTGGCAGGGGCCCAGGAGACTCTTGTGTGATTTGAAACTATTCAAAACCCACAGCAAGGTAAATCAATGAGAGTAACTGTTCTTGCTGCTGAAATCCGGAAAGCTCGGCTCCTCATGAGAAAGGAGGGAACTGCTGCTTGTCTGCCCTGCAGGGATCTGTGCAGGGCGAGGTCTTGGTTAGAAGGAAGCTTTCATTCCCATAGCCCCGGGGAAAGGAGCAAGGCCCTGGATTTGAAGCACCCTTTTCATCCCTGAGTGTTTTTTCACAAAGATTTTTCTAAATTTAATTTTTTACCTTTAAAACCTTTTCCCCATTCGCTTTTCCTTGATGCCTGGTGGGCATTTGGATGAGCGAACAGCTCAGGGTATCCTTGCTGGTAACACAGGTACGGGGAGCAGAGCCCTGGCTCTGCCCAACGGCCTCCATGTGGCTCCTGGCCCTCAAACTTGCGCAGGTTCCAGTCTCCTCCTCTTCGTGTTGGAATACCAGCTTTGGTTCTTGTGGCTAGCAATGGGGTTCTCCAGCGTGCGCTCCTGCTTTTTATGTTTGTGTATTTTCAGTCGATAGATGACAGTTGCAGTCTTTATGGGACTCTTAGTGCATTTGCTGCCCATTGTGTATTGACCAATTCTGGATACTTAGGTTGGCCTTCGGCTCAAACGGTTGATCATTTCTTTGTGATGAGAACATTCAGGAACCCCCCTTCCAGCTATTTTGAGTGCCTGACACCCTGACTGTGTGATTGAACACCGGAACTCACCCCCCATCTAGCTGAGACTGTGTCCCTGCCCCGTTAACCACCCTCTCCCCCACTATTTAGTTTGCTGTTTTCATCTGCTGTGGGCTGGAACAGTGGATCACTGGAGTTGCTTATTCTGAAGGGTGATAGAATTAGATCCTTTGGGGACTTTGCTGTGACTAGAGTAAAGATTTTCTGCATGGGCCACTCTGAGGCCCCATAAGCACTCTCTCCCTGTGTCCTAGCTCTTGTAGTTACGCCACCAGGTAGGTAAGCAGCCTGTGGAAAGGGGGTGTCACTGTAGGAAGACGAGCCCCAATTGATTGGGAAAGGTCTAAACTTGTTACATGGTCCCAGGGCACTGAAGAGACACTTGTGGGTGGTCTGTGGACCTTCAGAGGGCAGGAGGTGTGGTTGGTGGTGTGGGCAGAAGAGCAGTTACTCAGATTCAAGGCTTTCTTAGTACCTGGGTGGGCTTTCCTTTTGCTCTTTACCAAAACTGAAATGCCGCAGCCCATCGGTTGCTCGGTATTAATAGGCAAGTGAGTCATTGTGGTGATACATGGGCCGTGGAGTACAGCCTCTTGGCTGTGTAAAACAAAAAAGTAAGACTTGGAGAATCTTTGCATTTCAAATACTGATGCATTTCCGCACTTTGGGGTAAAGACACGGACGTAGCCATAATTCATGAGTCTGCAACACAGGGGAGCTCTGGTGTGTCCTAGAGCGCAGGGTGTGGCCCAGCCCCTACGGAGCAGCCCTAGCTGCTCTTGCCCACCTCAGGCCAGGAACCCTTGTGGCTCTGGTTTGTGCACCCCCAGCCCCCACTGTGACTCAGCAGTGATACCAATGTTGAAGAAGAAGGTGAACTCAGGCAGGGATTCCCCAGGGCCCAGAGTGAACTGTAGCATGGGCTCTTGGGCCAGAAGTTTGGTTTTACGTCCTAGCAACCTCAGATCGATACTTTGGGCCAATTTGGCACAGTGTAACTGAGTATTCTAGGGCTTTCCAGAGAAGGATGCTATTTTGGTATCCTCCCTTTGCCCCATATACAACAGGATAGAGGGAAATGACAGAAATCGTAGCTTTTTTTTTCTGCCTTAAAAGAGAGCCCCACCCCTCCACCTCCATTTTATAGATGGGAAAACTGAGGGAAGGAGAAAGAGTCCTGGTCCAGGCCACACCATTTGTACTCGGCCAAGCTGGCTCTGGAGGCCAGACTTTCTGACTCGGTGTAGGAGACTGAGACAGATGAACAGATGCTGATGCATTTAGCCTGAAGTCTCATCAAAAACCAACTATTTAAAATGGCGAACTACAATTTTCAAGGAAGAATAATAAGTGTTGTTTTAAGGGTAAGACAATGAAAATTATGACCTCTTTCCCAGGAGAAAAAGATAAAACTTGACCATAGGGCAATTTGGCCACATGAGAAGCATAAAAAGAGTTTGTTCTGAGAAAGCAAGTGAACATGTGGAAAGAATTAGCCACTAAGAAATTCTTTTTTGTTTGTTTTTGGCTTTTGGGTTTTTTGTTTGTTTGTTTGTTTGTTTGTTTTTGAGACAAGGTTTCACTATGTAGTTTGGGCTGGCTCTGAACTATTAACCCAGGCTGACCCTGAACTCATGGCGATTCTCCTGCCTCAGCCTCCTGAGTGCTAGGGTTACAGGCATGTACCACCGTGCCCAGCACCCCCAAGATATTCTTTCTAGCATAGTTTAAATTGTCAAAAAGCAAACCTCTGGAAGAGAGTTAGTTGTAAGGTTTTGACCATCAAAAATGGTGTAAATATTGTTGCCTGCTTTGATCTCCAGCCAAATAATGAAACTCAAAAGCAGCAAGGGGACAGGGGAATGGAGATTCACTTAGTGTGTAGAACATTGGTAGTGTGACGAGGGTGCATGGGGGCTCATTAATCTGTCTTCGGCTCCTTTGAAATTTTGCCTAATAAAAGACAGTGCTGTAGACAGTTGACCCAGTCTCTCCTGTGGGGATTCTTCTCTCCTGTACCACACACATTAAAAACTGTTGCTGATGTCACACTTCATTTATTATTGTGGAGAAACAGTTCTGATACACTTGAATAGGGAAGGGCTTCCATTGGTTACGCAAAGAACACTCATTTGGGTTAAAAAATAAAATAAACCCATACATAGCAAAATGGTGGAGTGTGTATACCTAACTCCAGCAGACTGAGTAGAGGGAATGTTTTCTTTAGCTTATCGGATTCATTTTCACCTTAGCACAAACGTCATTGGGGGAATTTTATAAATGGTCTAGCTTAATTAAATATGTTGTTTTGTTGCAGGGAAGAGCATGGAGGAGATTAAGAAGGTGCTGCTGCTGGTGCTAGGTTGTGCTGTCCAGGTAGGGCTTGGGCATGGGCAAAGAAAACCCTGTCCTTAGCGGCCTGCGTGTGAAATTGTGTGGCTAAGTGACGCCCTTAGCTTGGGTGGGAGTGAAGCTACTTTCAGTTCAGTGAGACAGAGGTGCTAGGTTGGTGGAGAGAATGGTCCCTCTCTTAGGGGACAGTTTCTAATACCAGGACACCTTGTGCAGCAAGGGCACAATACCATTAGCAAATTGTCCCCTTTGTGGGAACCTCTTTCTAGAACAAGGAGATGCAAACCACAGGCTATGGGTCAGATTTGACTGCCTCCTTATGTAAATAAAGTTTTATTGGAACACAGCCATGCCCCACCGTTTGCATTTGCGCAAAGTGGCAGAGTCTCCTAGTTGTGCCAGAGACCAAATGCAGAGTCTGAAATGGTGACCTTTTTCCAATGGAGCGATGGAGCCTCTGCCCCTACCCTGGGGCCAGGAATTTGCATCCTTAGTGTATAAGAATCTTGCCTTGTGAAGAGCTTGTCTGAAGCACACACTCTAGGGTCCCACTCCCATGTTTTCCATCTGGGAGAGACTTCGGGATGGCTTTGAAAAACAGGCTCCTTGGGTGTTGGAAGAACTTTGAGAGAAGCCTCAGCCCGAGCGTTGGTTGGGGAACAGGGCAGTCTTGGTAGGGAAGGAGGCCAGGCCTGGATGGGCATTCATCTCCCGACTGTGGACATAGCCCCAGGTGCACCCTCTCTGAAGAATGCTCTCATTGACACTTGTAACCCTTCACAGTGTGAGAGGAAAGAGGAGTTCATTGAAAGGATCAAACAGCTGGACATTGAGACCCAGGCGGGCATCGTGGCTCACATCCAGGAGGTAGGCACCCGTGGGAGCCCCACTGCGGACCCGCTCCTGTGGTGGGCAGGCAGCAGCATCTCTGTGGTGGTGGAAAAGTTGAAAAACAACCTTGCCTATGAATGCTTTTGCTAATTTTAGGTTTCTGAGACCACCGACAAATGGATTCTATTTGGAAAGGTAGCCCTCAGTGAGCTAAAATAAAATAAGGGTAAAAATAAAAATTTAAAAAATACAATACTTCAATCAAGCCATCTTCTGCCTCCTTTTCCTTGCCTTATATGGACTCAGACTATTTTTAAGAGCTGTCAAATGGTTTAGGCTCAGAATTTGATTTACAGGCCCTGAAAATGTATTCTGGCAAATGTCACCGTGTTCTGAACGAGTTGATCTTTATAGAGATTCTCTGCTGCTGTCAGTGACACACAGAGAAACAGGCTGCCACCTCGTGGGACATCAAAACCAGCTAGTCCTGGGAGAAGGTTGCCCCAGGGAACTTAACCTCAGCCCAGACTCGGGTTCCAGGGGCAACGAGGGAGCCAGATCTTCTTCTGCCCAAGCTGGCTTCCTCGAGAGATGAACTCATCCGAAAACTGGCTTTTATCTTAGGCATCGTGTCGAGGTTCAGCACTCAGTCTAATTAGACAGAAATAAATGCATGCAAAAGACATGTAAGAGCTGGTGTGTGACTGGCAGCAGCAACTGAATATGGATAGTTCTTCACCAGCTGATGCAGGTGAAGGGTCTGGGACCGGCCGTCAGCTTCCACAGCTGGCTGGAGCACTACGGGCTAATAAGTTCTGAGTCCCCAGTTCGAAGCAGGAGACAGATGTAGTTTATTTCAGGGTAAGGATTGCAGCAAAGCCAGCCTCCAGGGGACGTCAGTACTTTAGTAAATATTCTCAACCATTCCTGGCCAGATGCGTTCAGCCTTTTCATTTCCTTGTGTTTTTGAACACAGTATTTGCTTGCGGATGAGGTCCTTGAGACTAATCAGTTTTTTGCCATTCAGTGTCTCTACTGCCTGCCCAGACAGTGAGATACTGAAATAAATAAAAAGTACACAGCCAGGGGAGTTTTGCGTGATTGTCAAATTCAGGCGCTGGCACTGGGGACAAGTTTCACAATTTATGGGATGCTTTTTAAAAATTCAGGTGTCCAAGACCCATGTGGGCCCTATTTGTTAGAACAAGGGGGAGTGGAAGGTGGACCGCAGTTAAAGCTCCACAGGTGACTCCCCACAGGCACCGATTCCCCAGAGCCCCAAAGCCCAGCCCTAAGACTCAATTCCCCAGACCGCATGTGGAGCGGGCCCAGAATCCGGCCTTGGAACCCTGGCTCCTGCCTGTTTGACGGGATGCAGGTTCCTCTAATTCAGGGGTTGATTGTGTCCAGACTTGTCCCTTATCTGTGTCTCTGTAGGTAGAGAAAAAAGAGGGTGGTGTCTTTGGAGGAACTGAATGGCTCTTGAACTTTTCTTTGCTTTTGGTGCTTTGGGTTTATTTTCTTCTTTTAAAAAAATTTTTTTTTCTATCTCCCATCTACTGCTCTGAATAATTTAATAATTTTTTTCTTCTGGAGTGCTTTGCTGAGCAGATATGTTGGTTTCTTTGCTTTTGTTCCTCCTGTTTGAGGCCTGAACATTATAATATTTTTCTTCCAAAAATGAGAAGAAGAGAACTCACCACATTCTCCATCCCCACTGACAGAAAGGGACAAAACCAAGTGGTCTTCTGAGCCTTGTGGGAATAAATTAGGGGCTTTCCTGAAGATTGCTATAGATTTTGAACAGTTATCCCTACAGAACCCAGGATCATTAGGTACCCACCATTGTAACATAGGATGCACTTGTAATCCCAGCACTTGAGAGGCTAAGACAGGGGGATCACTACAAGTTCGAGGCCAACCTGGGTTACAAAGTGAGTTCAAGGCCAACCTGAACTACAGAGTGAAACCCTGCCTCAAAAAGACAGAAAACAAAAAAGCATAGGAAGCTTAACATTCTGTGTTCAAGTTTTAAGAAATATTAGTACTATTACTCATCCTTTCCAGATGCCAGTCTTCTTTGTGTTGCAAATGAATATAGCTCCAATGCAAATAAATATCTTATCCTGGGACCTTTGAGTGGAAGGCAAGTGCTTTCTGCTATTAAACGACTTGCGAGCAGAAGTGGCTTGTATTAGTGGTGCTCGTCTGAAGTTGCCTAGACTTGTTGAAGGAGCCTTTCTGCTCGCCACGGGAAATGTATCAATCTGGGATCAATAATGTCTTACGAATGAGGCGCAGTCTGATGTCCCAGCAAGGCAGACTGTGATCTCTGCCTGGGTCTCTCGCCCAGTGGTCATGGGCAGAGAGGCACTCGGGAGCCCAGGGCCACTTGCGCTGGTGTCTGCAGTGCTGGACTGTGTGCCTGCAGGTGACCCACAACCAGGAGAACGTGTTCGACCTGCAGTGGCTGGAGCTACCAGACGTGGCCCCGGAGGAGCTGGAGGCCCTGTCCCGGAGCATGGTGTTCCACCTCCGCAGGCTCATCGATGAGCGTGACGAGTGCACTGAGGTGTGTGGCAGCCTGGGGAGGACTGGGGACACTCGCCTCTATCTCCTCCCCTCTCCGTCTTGGGCCCCAGCTCCTCCCCATACTGCTGATCAGGGTCTGGTGGAGGCGGGAAATGGGTCCTCTCCTTGGCTTCAGCCTCTGGGGTGAATGGTCACTGCAGAGACATCCCCAAGACAGAAATCATCAGGGTGCTGAGCTTGGGGTTTCTCCTCTACACAGTGACTTCTTTTTATTCCACTAAATATTTCACCCCTTTTTGAAAATATGCAAATACCCTTTAACGCCTCACCCCTGTTTTCTGAGTCTCAGTAGAAATCTCTTCCCTGCGGGTGGTTTTGTACCCACTTTGAGCTTGGACACAGTGCGGGCCCCAGGTGCCCTAGTGAGCCTGTGTGTCTTCTCCCTCTGCCCCTTGTCTGCCGGTGCAGCTGATCGTGGACCTGACGCAGGAGCGGGACTACCTGCAGGCGCAGCACCCGCCCAGCCCCGTCAAGTCCTCCAGCAGCAACTCCACGCCCAGCCCCACCAGCAGCCTCTCCAGTGAGGACAAGCAGCATCTGGCGGTAGAGCTGGCCGACACCAAGGCCAGGCTGCGGCGCGTCAGGCAGGACCTGTGAGTGGCCCAGCTGCTTTTCCTGCTTCTGTGTGGTGGCTGCAGACCTGTTTCTAGTGTGTCATCAGCTTGCATGGGCGGTGCCACAAACAGGAGGGCCCTGGACCTGGCGGGGCTGTTCCAACTTGCTGGCTGACTGAAGACCTCCTCGGGGGCCTGCGTGGAAGCAAGGCTTCTCCCCTGTCTTCTGGCTCCCAGACATTATGGATTGCCTCCAGAAGAGATAGCTGTCCCTCCAGTTTGGAGCTGGGATAGCTGTTCTCAGGTGGAGGGAGGAGGCACCTTACACTACCCGGGGAGCTGGTCCTCTCTTTTCCTGCAGCTGGTGAATGTCATTCACCCATCCCACGCGCAGTTGCCTGTCTTCATTTCCCTATCCTTGACCCCACACAAGCCCAGCTGTGGAGTGCTAGAGCCACAGCCAGGTTCTCCTTACCTGCTCTGCACACTCACAGGGAAACCTGGCCGGCAGGTGGTGGTGGTTTGCGGGCAACTGTTAGAAACTAGAGGAAAGAATTTAGAATCGACAACATTTATGTGGGCCCCATAGGCATATCTGCTGCTAGGACCCCAAGACTTGGGTCCCCTCCTTTCCCTGAGAGTGGTAGCCTGTCCCCAGGGCCTGCAAAGAAGCCCCACCTCACACCTGCTCTCCCTCCTGATCGCTCTGCAGGGAGGAGAAGACAGAGCAGCTTGTGGACACCAGGCACGAGGTGGACCAGCTGGTGCTGGAGCTCCAGAAGGTCAAGCAGGAGGTGAGCAGCAGCCTGTGTAGGCTGGAATGCCTCAGTGAGGGGCCCAGAGGGTCAGGAATGCCCCCACAGAGCTGCCCAAGAGCCAGGGGCCCCGTGAACTCCCTGGGGGTGGCCATGTATCTTAGTGACACCCTCAGAAGACCCCACTGGGTATCATGCACATGGAGCCCCTCAGCCATCTGGACCTGGCCTTTTCTGGGGTGCCCCTTCCCCAGAGGGATGCCCTAAGCCATCTTCACTGCCGTTACCTGCCCTGTAGAACATCCAGCTGGCAGCCGATGCCCGGTCCGCCCGTGCCTACCGGGACGAGCTGGACTCCCTGCGGGAGAAGGCAAACCGTGTGGAGAGGCTGGAGATGGAGCTGGTTCGCTGCAAGGAGAAACTGCATGATGTGGACTTCTACAAGGCCCGCATGGAGGTAGGCACCCTGGCCTGGGCTTCTGACGCTGTATGTCCTTGAAGGATTGGGAGGAGCCATGATCCTATTACAGAGGATGCTTCCCTGCACTGCTGCCTGTCTGGACCCCCTGCCTTGTGTCTCCCTCGTGGTCCTTTCCCATCTTGAAGTGTCAGTGGGTAAGGGAAGGAATGTGGTTGGTTGGTGAAGGGCAATGGTTTCTTTTAGGGTTTGCTCTTTTACTTCATGCCACATTGAAAGTTTTCCATTTGTGGGTTTTTTTAAAGGTTTCTTGCAATTTCTGGGCTAATTTGCTAGGACTCAGTTTTCTGATCTGTAAAATAGGAATGTTAATACTCCCAAAGTTCTCAAGATGAAAGGAGTAAAATCCTTGTGCAGTAACTGGTGTAGAGACAGGTTACTTAGTACACCTCACCCAGTGGAAGCTCTGTCGAGAGCTTTTATTTTATGTTATTCCTATTTTTTTTGAGCCAGATCTTGCTGTGTTGCCCAGGCTGGTCTTGAACTCTTGGGTTCAAGGGATTCTCCTGCCTCAGTGTCCCAAGTACTGTTCTACAGGTACACGCCACTCACTGTACCTGGCTCAATGCAAGTGAAGGAGTCAGGGTTAAACTGAGACCCAGATCCAAGTGAGAGCCTTGATGCTTTAACCACTCATCCCAGTGGCCTGTGTCACCTATGGCTTCCAGGACCCACTTTCCCAAGGATTTGGAGATTTGGTCCCTGTTACTCTTCCCAGAGTTCTGGAAGTGGTGCTGGTTCCCTGTGTGAACTCTATTCCACCCAGAAGGGAGCCGGGAGAGATGGGGGCCTCAGCACCTGCCAAGGGGACTCGTTTGATATTAGGAATAATCCTGACATCTCGTCCAGCCAGGTAGTCTCTGAGGCAGCTGAGCACGGTGTCAGTGTGGGTTCTCCCCTGCAGTTGGACTCCTGCCGGCATTGGCAGGCTGGTGGGGGAGACACCCCCAAGTCCACTGGAATAGGCTCCTGGAACAAGTCTGGTTTGTGGTGTTCTCAGTGTCTGGAACACACACCCCACTACCACCACACACACACACACCACACCACACACCCCACACTAGAGGGGTTAGAGAAACACTTGTTGAGTGAGTTCTATCCTGCAGTTCACTTTGAGCAACAATGAGTCGGTTACACCTGTGAGCACCCGGCTTCTCAGACACTGCGGAGGACAAGTTCAGGACCACAGGCCCACCCTAGCTGGCTGCCAACCTGAGCACTTAGGCGTGTGTTGGAGGTAACTTGGGATGCAGCTTAGTGACCTTGAGACGGGCTGCTTTGCCATGAGACCCAGTTGCTGTCTGGGTCTTTGGGGAATTGAGAGGGGCTTTGTCCTGCAGTAGCAGTAACCTGGGCCCAGTCTCTGGTGTTTGGTGGGCTTCGTGTCCAGAGGCCCGCACTGCCTTCGTGGATAAGTGACTTTGATGGGTCCATGTTTATGTTTGAATGAGTGTATCCAACTTCACATGAAAACACAGTTTCTTTCATGGTATGGTAGCACACATTTCCATTGTGAGATAACTATAATTTTTAAGCACTGGGCATAGTGGCCTATACCTGTAATCCCAGCTATTAGGGAGGCTGAGGAGGGAGAATTGCAAGTTGGAAGTTAGCCTGAGCTCCTCCTTAGTGAGACCTTGTCTCAAAGTACAATTTTTTGCAAAAGGACTATAAATGTACTCAGTTGGTGGAACACCTGACTTGCATGTGTGAGGCCCTGGGTTCAATCCCTGGTACCTGGAAAAAGAAGAAAAAAGAACAAATTTCTAAGCAGTTAAAGCACACAGGGGCATGCAGAAATGTGTCGTGAGTTAAGGGGAAGTTGCAGATGTGCAAACCTTAGAGAAGATCTAAGAATGAGGGTATGGATCCAGGTAGCTAGATGGATGGGTACATGACAAAGCAAATACAGTACAGTACTGACTGTAGACTATAAGTGGCATATGTATAGTGATAGCTATGTGTGATTCATTTATCCTGATTTCAGTGTGTATTCTTCCTAGTAAACTCGGTGGCAGAGGGATTGAGCCAGGTGAAAGGACAACAGCAGCATTAGCTGTTTTGAATGGGCTCATGCCTACATCAATTTAATTATGGAAAGTTAAAAAGATTCATCAGTTTAAATCTGTGAAACATCTTCCTAACATTGTAGCCCTTCATTTTTCAAGTTGTGGTCAGAATCAGCTGAAAGCACCTTTTAAGAATGCATGTTCCCAGCGGTTGACTTGGGGTGCCGGGAGAACAAGGACTCCTTCCCTCTCTGGAGGGCGGCTGAGAGTGTGGCAGACTTTCGGCAGCCCGAGAGACCCTGGCACGTTGGGACCTGCACCATGCAGTTGACTCGGGGTGCCAGGAGAACAAGGAACTCCTCCCCTCTCTTGGGGACGGCTGTGATACTGCCGGTGTGTGGGCTGAGAATCAGACATCTCATGTCGTCCTGTCTCCTGTCCCATGTCCCCCCACACCCTTAGCAAGTGGGAGCCAGTGAACTACACATCTTGTGAAAAGCTTGGCTGTGTTATTTAGTATGACATATGCAAAGATATGGACAATCATTTGGAAGAAAACAAGAGACAATATGACAGATAGTGAAGATTTCTGGTTGTTTAGCTTTGAAATTTATGTTCTCTTATGTCCTGTTCTATTCTGTTTTGTTGTGTTTAATTTTACCCCCTTTAAAATAAAATAAAAAAAAAAGAATGCAAGTTCCCGGCCCCCTTAGACCCTGGGGAGCAGGCCCTGGAATCTGCATTGTATAGGCTGTCTCCCAGCGACCTTCCTTTCTCCCACGCTGGGACCGGGTGCTTTTGTTCGGAAGCTCTGTGCCGCAGGATTCCCTCTGCCATGGGTGGGGCTTGCAGGACTGTCAGTGGGCTGGGTGTGACCCTCTGTGGGCCCACTGTGTGGGATCCCTGTCTTTCTCAGCTGTCAGCATGAAGCTTGCCACACAGCCCCAGGAACGGTGGCATCCACCAGAGGCACCCAAGTGCTCTGCAGTTGAGTCTTGTAGGCTGGGGAGAGGGCCAGGGAGAGGCCTGAGGGTTCGTTTCCTCCAGATTTGAGCGGGTGGTGTGGTGTTAGAGGCGACCTGCAGGCAAGCAGAACTGGCAGCCTGGCCGTGCTCTCGTGCAGCTCTCCCAGCCGGACACTGAAACAGGGTGTCCTCTCCTCCCAGAGAGCCCCGCCCAGCCTGGCCCTGGGAAACACCCGGTGCAGATCACTGGAGGGCTGGCCCGGTGATGCGAGGTTAATTTTGGATAGAAAAACATGGAATACAAATTTGTATGGTTTGTTTAAACTTTGGCAGCATTTTGGTGTCTCTTGGTCTGAGAGTTAAAAAGACACAAATAGGCGCAGCATATGTGCTGCTGGGATGGGAGGAAATGTGAGCTGGTTCCCCGGCCGCCCTTGACTTCCCTTTGCAAACAGCAGCAGGCTCAGGGCCAGAGGGTCGGCAGAGGGCTGTGCGTGGGAGGGGGAGGCAGCGCCATTGCTTGGAAGCCTCTCTTTCCTGTGTTTGATGACTGGCTGAAAATCTCCGCAGGGCCAAAGGCACATGCACAGATGCTGTGCACATCCCAGGTGGACCTGGGTCTTTCCCAGCTCCTGTGTGGATTGACAGCTTTCTAGACAGCACTGGATTCAAAATAAGCAACCAGAGAGGCCAGAGCCTGGCAAGAACAGTCCTGGCTGTGACACCAACTTCCTGGTGTCGGGTGTGTATGAAGGAAGCAGCATGGTCTGGGCATCACCAAGGCAGAAGCATGTGCAGTGAACTTACTCTAGCCAGCTGCTCTTTGCAGGGAGGCGAGAGGAGATAAGGGCCCCTGGACCAGATCCCGCAATGAGGAGGCAGCCGGCTGGGGTCATTGGCAAAACACCAGCAGTTAGGGCTGGGTTAATCATCTGTCCCAGGCTGTCTGGCCCACAAACTAAAGCCACACCTAAGATGACCACAGTGGTGCCTGGGATCCAGATGGGGTGGGAGGTTGCTGTGGTTTGTCCTTTCTGGCCCCGGGGCAGCCTGCTCACCTTCACCCTGAGTTTCCTGCAGCTCTGGGGAGGGGGGATGTCTCTGCCACCTTCAGGGGAGAAGATGCTCAGGAAATCTTCACCAGTTCGAGCCCAGTGCCTTGAACATCAGGCTGGGTCCCTCTCCTGCTCTCCAGGCTTCCCACCATCTAGGTGTTACCCAGCACCCTCAGGGTTAATGTGTTAGTATTTCCCCTTCAAAGCTGCCCATCCTGTCTCTACTCTGGAGTCTCCATTCACATGCTCAGAGTCTTAAGCTGAAGTTCTGACCAACTCTGTTCTTCCTTTTCTTATTCCAGTCCCTCCAGCCCTAGTGTCACCCCCACTCCCACCCCCTGTACCCCGTCTTGGCATGTCACCAACCAAGGCAGGTATTTGATGAGTGTGCATGCCCAGCTTCCTGCCGTCCTGGGCTTGCTGGATTATTCCAGTGCCTGTAGACAGGATGCTGTCCCCAGATCTAAACTGGCCCTGCACATCCTTCTGTCCTGCTGCCAGTGTGGCCTTTCCAGCAGCTCATCCAGCACCTCTGGGCTGCTCCCAGGATGAACTTGTGTTCACCTGCTGCTCTCACCAGCACAGCCCCTCCCTGTGGCTCCCCCAGGGCCCTGCAGCTTTGCAAGGTGCTTTCTGCACCGGCCTATCCTCCCTGCACCCCTTCAGACTCAGGAGTCCCAGGCCAGGGCCAGAGCAAGGCTGGCAGTGAGCTCTGCGGGCCCTGGTTTCTTGTTTCCTTTAGAAATCCCCTGCTTGCTCTGGGCAGCATCCAGCACACAGTGTCCTCCTGGTGTTTTTTGTCATCTCTGGCCTGGAGCTCCAGGAAGACAGAGTCCGCATCTTCCTAACTTAGAATCCTCAGTGCCCAGTGGCCAGAGACGACAGTCCATAAGCCAGATCCGTCCCACCACTGGATTTTATGAACAAAGTTTTATTGGCACATAGCCACACCCATTCATTATCTCTGAGAGCTTTCGTGCTTCCCTCTCAGGGCTGAGTATTTGTGACATGATCTGAGGAGCTGAAAATGCATAGTGTGGGCCTCACGAGCTCGGTGAGGCTTTTAAATGAGCAGTAGTGACTGTTTGTGGAGCCAGGAGCCATGTTGAGCTCAGCTGAATCATTTAATTTAAGCCTCATGATGGCTCTGCAAGCCATGACAGCCACAGTTCCTTCCTCTGCTTTTTGTAGATGAGAAATTGAAGATGAATTAATAATTTGCCCAGCATCACAGTTGCTAAGCAGGTGGACTGGGATGGAATGCACTGGTGCCTGCAGGGCCTACCAGTGAGCCTCAGCCTCCAGAGCCTGCAGAGCCCAGTGCAGAGAAGGGGTCTGGGGGAGCTGGTGACCTGGGGGCACTCATGCAGTGAGTGCGCTGCCCCTGTGGTCCCACAGAGAGGCCTGGGAAATGCCCCAGCCTCCCACTGTTGACTTGTAAGCAGGTGTGTTACAATCTAAGGAACTTAACTTTCAGTACCCCAAGTCCAGGGAGGTTGGCTTCAGTATGGGATGTTTTGTGTCTGTTTGTCTCTGCTGCTTCTCAGGAGTTCTGATGAGGTTTAACTTACGGAACAGCTGAGCTGGACAGACCTAATGAACATACCGTGTTTCTGTTTGTTTTTGGTGTTGTTTGTTTGTTTGTTTGTTTGTGTCAAGGTTTCATTAAGTTATTAAGTTGCCCAGGCTGGGCTTGAACTTGTGAGCCTCTTGCCTTGGCCTCCTAGGTGCTGGCATTACAGAAATGTGCTACCACACCCAGTTCATGGGTCAGGCCGTGTTTAACCAAGTGGGTTTCTTGGGGAGCGAAAGGTATTTCTGTGAAGCCAGCTTCAGTTTTGGGGCCTGAGTTTAGTGACTGGCCCCTCCTCCTCCTCAGGGCCCTGCCTGCTTTCAGTCACTGGCCTCAGGGAGCCATATGGAGCCCATGTGGTACTGTGCTCCAGCGCTTGCTGGGAGAGAACTGTTGGTTTTTCCGACTCTGCATCCTCTCTGGTGTTTGGTGCTAGGGAGCCAGGGATACCATATTTTGAGTTTAGAGGGTTTTCCCCCTCTTCTTTGTAGTGAGGATTGAGCCCAGGGCCTCTTGCATGCTAGGCAAGTGCTGTCCCACTGAGCCACACCATGGGGGTCCTTGGGAACCAATTTTTGCCTGTGAACATGGTGGTTGCTCCGTGGCTGAGTGCTGGAGGGAACAGTGCCCTGTAAGCCACGAGGTGACTGTGACACAACAGCTGGCAAGTGTTTTGCACACGTTATCTAACTAACCAACATTTCCTCGTGTTCGTGCCCTTCTTAGGAAGGAGGAAACAGTGGTTGAGAGGTCCTGTAGCTAAGAGTCCATGGCAGACCGGGGCGTCATCCCAGGAGCTCCATAGCTGGTCGGAGCTTCAAGTCCTGGTGGCACACTAGAAGTGGATTCCAAGCCCAGCTTGGTGCTGTACACCTGCCTTCCTTGCACTCTGGAAGGCCGGGGTGAGGGGATTGCAGTGTGAGCCCACTCTGGGGAACTTAGCGACTTGGACAGATCCTGTCTCGGGAAAAGGCTGGTGATGTATAGCTCAGTGCAGAGGGCCTGAGTTCAGTCCTCAGTACCATACACACGTGCACACACAAACACACACATTCTCTCTCTCTCTCTCTCTCTCTCTCTCTCTCACACACACACACACACACACACACACACACACACACTGTTTCATACACAAGCTGACTTGTCAGGTGGGTGCAGAAAAGCTCTCACGTCCATCCTGTGATTTCATGCGCATGGCTCAAGCTGGGGTGACTTCAGATCCCTGGTTCCCTTGGGATCGGACATGGTGGGCGCGTGGCTGTGGGCAGCAGCCCTGAGATGTGGGTGGGGCCTTCTCACTCCTACATGCCCACCCTGTCACCTCCGAGGTCCTGGGTGCATGAGGTAGTTTTGGAGGTTGGGATATTTCTGCTGCCTGATAGAGAAGAGGTTGAAACCACAGGGAAATTGGGGAGGACTCAGGTGGCAGTTAGGAATCACTCTGCTGGGTGCTGTGTTCCTCTCCTGCCACCTCTGTCCAGCCTGTTGAAAGTCTCCAACTCCTTCAGAGCCCACCCTGTAAGCCACCTCCGATTCCTCCTTGCTGTGTGATTGACCAACAGGTGTCACTGAACACTTTCCTGAGGCTCATGAAAGGGGAAGTGAGACAGTCCTGTCCTGAGGTCTCGGGAGAGAACAGCCACTGACCATTATGTCAGAGCAGGTCCAGGGATCATGGGAGGTTAAATGCCTGACTCAGCTTTAGTAGGGAGTGGATTCATAAGCACTTCTCAGAGGGGCAACTCATGCTGGCTCTTGAAGGCTGAGTAGGAGTTGGCTGGGAGGATGAAGGGGCAGCCTATGCTGTGGTCGCCTTGGCTAGTGGTGAGTAAACCTTGCTGGGATGCTGGGTGAGAACAGGGCAGGCAGCAACCAGAGAGGGACAGCGGGGCCGTCCTCCCACTTGAAACCCTCATTGTCATCTGGCTCAATGTCATTAGTAGCAGTATGGGACTCTTTTCCCCATGTGAGTCCCTGAAGATAGGTTTTAGGGGGCTGAGGGCAGTGGAGGAGTCAGTCCAAGCTCTCAGGCCCAAGTGCAAGCTCAGCTTTGGCCTAGAGTGGGTTTGTTCTTTGGACTTGATCCTTAACTTACCCAGGTCAGTCATTTATCACAGGAGGAGGCTGTCCCCGGGCCCCTGAGGGCTGCTGCCACCAGGAGTGAGGAGGGCTGGTGCCCGTGGACCTACTGCAGGGGATGGACAGGGAGAGGGCACATAGGAGAGCCCAGGCCCAGTGAGCAAGCTGTCCCTGGCTGCCAGGCTCTGATCAGAACCTCGACCACTGACTGGAAAGCAGGTGGTTTCCCTTCATTGAGAGTCTTGGATTCTGGCCCATCGGGGGCCGTGAGTGTGTAGTGAATCAAGCAGAAACTCCCAGCCTCAGCCCATTTTGGAGTCTGTGGGTGGGATGGGCCTGGGGGCTCAGAGGATGATACGAACTGAGAGGGCCTGCAGAATGGGGGCCCACAGATGCAGTAGACCCCTCAGCCGCACAGGTCTCTGGGGCTCGTGCTTGCTTGATTTGCGGTGCTTGGGTTTAACTGCTGTAAAGACATTTCCAGGAAACCGCTGAGCCAAGGGTACGTGTGTAAAATACTCAAGTAGTGACTGCGTGCTCCATGAAAGCCTCCTGAATGGCTGCTTTTTCTGGGATGCCGATCAGTGGGATGAATGTTGAATTGAGAGGAACACAGACCTGGAGACCCTTTGTAGGTCCTCAGCCTCCCCTCAACTTGTTGAGGAAACTCAGACTAGAGAGGCCCTGGCTGAGAGAGTCCACTTGTCAAAGTGAGGTCCTCAGTGTCAAAGCCTTAGCTACTCCCCAGCCTGCTTTCCCCAAGTTCAATATTTTCTTGATCTCTGGATTTTTTTAGTAGAGAAAGTCGTGAAGAGGGGTGAGGATGGTAAAAAGCAGAGGCAGAACTTCCTATCACGGGCTTGTGCCTGGATTGAGGTTTGGGCCCGGGGGTCTGAAAGGGCTTGGCTTGAGGAGCCTATGGCCATGAACTCCGCACCTTTATCTGATGATCCCTTCTCTGCCTTTGTTCCCCAGGAGCTGAGAGAAGACAACATCATCTTAATTGAAACCAAGGCCATGCTGGAGGAGCAGCTGACCGCTGCCCGGGCACGTGGTGACAAAGTCCATGAGCTGGAGAAGGAGAACCTGCAGCTGAAATCCAAGCTGCACGACCTGGAACTGGTATTGGCAGCCGTGGAGGTGCCATGTGCAGCACCGGGTGGGGTGTGGGCCAGGCCTTTCTCTGGTGTTTTAGCTGCTGAGCTCTGTGGGCTTGAGTGGGCACTTAGCACCTTGGAGCAGCTAGGCTTGACTTCTCCATTGCTTTCGATGGGGATGAGCACCTCTACCGGGGTTTCCATGGTGGGCGGGGTAGGGATGTTGGCCTCTTCAGAGCTTTTGAGGTCCCAGAGACCTGCTTCAGAGCCACAGGGCTGCCCGTCACCTAAGTGCCTGCTCCAGAGCCCTGTGGTCACCCAGCATTCAGTTAGAGACTTTGAGGTTCTCTCTAATGCAAGGGGCCAGGTTGAGCTACCTTCTGATGTCTGTCACTGTGATAGTGGGACCTGTGTGACACCCTGATGTACATCCTGTCTGCAAGTGAGCAGGCACATGCTGTCCCTTCATCCTTGGCAGCTGGCAGTGGATGCCCAGGGCTGGGCCCTGACCAGAGGCCCATGCTCATTCCTTCCCTCTCCTGCCCTAGGACCGAGACACAGATAAGAAGCGAATAGAGGAGCTGCTGGAAGAAAACATGGTCCTGGAGATTGCTCAGAAGCAGAGCATGAACGAGTCAGCCCACCTGGGCTGGGAGCTGGAGCAGCTGTCTAAGAACGCAGAGCTGTCAGACGGTAGGTAGCACCTGGCACCCGGAGCCAGCTGGACTGAGGCAGAGTCCTCACCCAGAGAGCTGAGTGCTGGCACGGAATCCTTCCTCAGGGTGGCCCATCCATCCACCTCAAGTAAATAGAATTTCCTTCAAGTGCCATTTGGAACTGTTTCATTACAGTCTCCCCCTGGAGAGCACAAGGGGTCTGGCAGCCTGGATGTCAGGACACACAATACAAATTGAGTGTTACCAGTCGGCTTGGTTTCCCATATGGCTACTCAGGAGCTTCCAGATCCCAGCACACTAACACCCAGGGGACATCTTAAGCCTGTCTGGATGGCAGGAGAGTCCCCAGTGGTCAATAATCTCAGCTATAAATGTACCCTGGGCATTACTTCCTCAGTTCATTTGCATAATTGGGCAAGATGGATACAGCCTGTCGTCTGTCTCCTGGATGGGGATGCTGTGTGACCTGCCAGGCCAGCCCTCCTGGGCGTGCACTGCTGCCCTCTGCTGGCCCTCTGGATGAGGTGGCAGTTATGGGAAGGGCAGGGTGGGCGTCAGCACCAGAACAGGAAGCTTCAGCTGCAGGCAAACAATGAGCTGGTTCCTGTGTTTGAAAATAGCACCCACTCACCAGTCCCATGCACCGCACCTGATAGCTCAACTTAATGTTTACTTTGCCTTGCAGAGTGTGGTTGGTGCTTTTGGATTGTTCTGGTGGTGGCTTTTTAAAATCCTGGTAAACATCCCTAAGAATACCAGTAAGGTTATGGAGTGTTCGCTGAGTATTCACTCCTCTGCATTCCAAACCAAAACTCAGTTGGTAGCCTGTTACTTTGAGCAGTTGGTGCCCTGTGCAGGGCCTGGGAGCTGCATAGGGTGGGAGCCACAGAGCCCCTGCCTCTGAAATCCAGTGGGAGGAACTGCTGCCGCCTGGTGGTGCGGGGAGGTGATGCTGCTGCCTCAGTCTGCATGGTTTGTGGTCTGCTTGGAGACAAGGAAGGCCTCACCCGTGGACTCTTCAGTATAGTCTGTGAACTCTTTAAGGTCAATAATTACGATTTATTCTTAGTGATAACATTGACTTGAATAACAGTACAAGAAAATCCCGAAGATTTGTTCTTTTAATTTTTTAAAAGTAATTTACTAAAGAGACCACATCTTGCTGTGTTGTCCATGCTGTCCCTAAACACCTGGACTCAAGCCTGTTGAGCACCTGGGATTGTTGGCATGTACCACTAGACCTGGCTCTGTATGTTTTAGACTCTTTTTCCCCCTGTGCTGGGAATCAAAGCCAAGACCTTTTGCAGGCTGAACACACACTGTACTACCGAGCCACATCCCCAACCCCCTGAATATACTTTCAAGTGTGCAGTGTGACTTCTGAAGACTTAGGTTAAAAGTCTTGGCTCCTCCACTTGGTAAGGGGCTGAGCTGGGGCAAGTACATAACTTCTTCAGACTTGAGTTTCCTCATCTGCAATATGAGGGTGGCAAATCTGTGAGTGCAGATGGATAAGGTGGGGCGGCCTCATCCCTGCCTGGCCCTGGTGGCCGGCAAAGGGGCCGCTGTCCTTGTCTATGAAAGCATGTCCTGCTGATGAGCAGGCCGCTGGTGGAGAACCGTTAGTTGTTTAGTGATAAACTTGTTATCAGTTTGATTGTTCAACTTGTAGAAGCCTAAGAATCATTCTCTGCAAGTGTAGAGTGCTGGTTTGGGCAGATGAGGAAGAGATGGAGGGTGATGATGGTTGGGGAACATGTGAGTGTCGCTAAAGTCCTGGAGCTGCACATTTAAAATGACTAATGTGGTAAATCTTATGTATGTTTCACCACAATTAAAAAAAATTCCTTTTTTTCCCACAAATGCCACAGAGGTACTGTCCAGGTGATCAAAGGTTCTAAGTTTCTTGAGTTTTGTTTTAGGCTGAATTAGGGTTTTTCGGGTTATATGATCAGGATGAAGCCTCAGGCATGCTCACCTGTGTGCATCATCTCTAGAATGGGACACATGGTCTCCTCCACTGCCACCTTACCTGTCTTTCCTTTCTGCCCATAGCAGTGTAGTGCGCTGAGGCTCAGCTTATGG
>PVJX010010450.1:0-43092 GCA_004027295.1 Dolichotis patagonum
ATATATGAATAGAAATTATATATATGAATATATATGAATAGAAATTATATATATGAATATATATGAATAGAAATTATATATGAATATATATGAATAGAAATTATATATATGAATATATATGAATAGAAATTATATATATGAATAGAAATTATATATATGAATATATATGAATAGAAATTATATATATGAATAGAAATTATATATATGAATATATATGAATAGAAATTATATATATGAATAGAAATTATATATATGAATATATATGAATAGAAATTATATATATGAATAGAAATTATATATATAAATATATATGAATAGAAATTATATATATGAATAGAAATTATATATATGAATATATATGAATAGAAATTATATATATGAATAGAAATTATATATATGAATATATATGAATAGAAATTATATATGTATATATGAATAGAAATCATATATATAATATATATATATATATATATATATATATATATATATAGGAAATGGAAACAAAAGAAGCAAGAAAGTCAGTATTTAAAGAACTATTATGTATGGTCAGAGCAGCCAAAGTTGTCTTCAGAGTTCATAGAATAAAACCTGCCCATGCCTGATGGATTGTCATGAGCAACTGTGAAAGTGAGATTGTGCTTGCAGGCCTAGAAGATTTGAAAACATTCAAAATACTAATCATAGTTATTTAGTATCATTCATGATGATGAAAGCAGTTAAATATTTCTGAGTATGATTTAATTCTGTTGTATACTCGCTTTAAGAGAAAGATGCGGTGAGCCAAAATGAGCATTTTGAAAACAGAAAGTGGCAGGCAAGTGTCTTCAGGCCATGTGGAACCAATGTCCAAGGAGAAGTAGAAACTGGAAAGTCACAAAGTCTCTGGTGAGAAAGGAGTGGGCTTCTTTGCCAAATGGCTCTGAGTCATGTTGCCTCCAGAGCATGGTGATGCTCACTGTAAGTGTGGGAAGGATGAAGATGTCCTACTTGTCTCCTTCAGGGTCACTGCTGTCCCAAGGTAGGCCACATTCAGGGACAGTATGGGGCAGAAGTACAGAGCCCTGGTGACAACCCGACACTGGACAACTCTGGTCCGAGCACTTGTTCCAAAGCTCCTTGCTGAAAAAGCCAAGGCTCTATGGAATCCACCCAATTGTTCAACTTCTCCTTGCTCCCTCCTGCCTGCTCCTGCCTTCCCAGGTTCATCCTTAGAGTGTTGCAACACCTGCTTCTAGAGAATCCAACTGTCAATAAATGTATTTAGAGGTGAGGTATCCTCAGGAGGTCTCAATATTTGAGAGCTAAGTAGGAAGTAGGGGAAAGTTAAACAGTTCCCCAAATTACATATTCTGCTGTTAAAAAATTTGTGACTTGAGCAACTACTTCTAAGATAACAATATGTAATGTGTCAACTAGTGATTTCATACTGTTTTTTTAAATTCTGTATTATTTCTACCCTTTTTTCTGCTTTGCTTTTTTTCTCTAAAAAAAAAGATAAATGCTAACTTGCTTCATTTATACAGCTAGTTATCTTAGTTCTTTGAAAATGAAGTTTTGTGTTATTTGCTTCTTCTTTGTAAGAATCTTTTTGGTTCATGTACTTTGAAGATAATTATACACAATGTACTGTTATTCTCTTATTTTGTTATGAAATTTTATTTTTCATAAGGTAAAAGAATATTTGAGACACCAGCTATGTGAAACAACACTCAAATGAAACATTTCATTGTAATGTCATGCTCGCCAGTGAGTCTTCTATTTGATTTTTGTGTGATTTGCCTAAAAAAAAAAGTCTGTGTTGGGCAGGTCACCTCAAACACGTAGTTCAGTTGTATTTTCCATTATAAATAAGTATGTTAACAACTTGCTTAACTTACTCTCTGGAAACACCGAAATGAACCTGTTTCTGGTTTACGGGCGCATGTCAAAGTGTCTGCAATTTCAGTGTCTTGGTCTTATATGATTTAAGACCAAAACCTGACCATGGCAAGGTAAGGGTTAGAGTAGGTGACATATATTATTTTGTCTGTCTAGAAAGCCATCCTCTGATATGTCTTCTGTCTTCCATTCTTTGAGACTCTTTTAGAATCAGCCATCAGTTGTCTACCACTACATGGTAAGTTTCTGCCCCAACCGTAATCGATGAATTTCCCTCTCTGGGAATTTGAATCTCCAGTGAAAATACAAAGAGAAAGCAGTTGGAGCTGATTTATTTGATAGAAGTATTTAAGGAATTGTTCTTAAATTCTTCGTACTGCTTTTCTGAGTTCCTGAAACTTCCAGTCCTTATTTATTCAGCTCTTCTTCAATTTACAAGCTATCCCAGAAGACTTCCAACAAATCCCACTGATGTTCTCAAGTTAATGTATTGTCAGGTCTAACCAGGAAAATAATCTACTTTTGTGTCTTTGTATCATATATACGGGGTTATATTTCAGTGATGGGAGATCTGTCAAGCCAAGCCCAAACTGTGATACAACCTAGACATTAGCTGAGCCACAGAAAGAATCTACTGTCTGTCACCCTTAGACCACAAGGTCCAAAGCAGAAAGTAGTGTTACTGGAACCAGCAGTCCAGGGTAACCCTCAAGAAGCTGGAAACACACAGTAGGCCTGTCCAATTGGACCAAGAGCAATAAAGGAGACACAGACCCAGATCGAACTGTAGTACAGAGCCCAGCAGCAGCACTATCAAGATGCATTCAGTCACTGGCAACCTTCTACCCGATACGGCCCCTGGGGACCATCAGGAGCAGATGTCCATGTTCCTCAGATGACCCTTTGGACCATACCTCATTGGAATGGTAATTATATGAACGAAGTACTATGTAAAACATTGTTTACGCTCTTTTGTATGAAGTAAATCTACCCAATGCAAAGTCACGTAGCTGCAGGCACTTGGCATTAAGATGGGCTGACTTGAAATCATATCCATTGACGTCTTTCCAAATACCACCAAATAAAAGGTGACTTTAACCCCATTTTCTTAATAATTTCAAACTGAGAAAGTATGTGTTATATAAATAAGAAATAGAAACTGTCAAGAACCATTCTGTATAATTTTTTGGGGGGAAAAATCATTTCATAGTCAAATCACAATTAGAACTTGTCCAAGGCCTAGTATCTTGCCATGTGAGCTGGCTATGGTGTGCAGAAACAGGTCTGGGTGCTTCTGGTCACAGCTGAGCCTCAGTGGTCTGTAATGCCGTGACACTCCAAGGTAGTATTACATCAGCTGAAGACATCCTGGCTCCTTGAGAACTGAGTAGTAGCAAAGGTTTCACCTGGGGGAGAGGACAAACTTCTTATTAACCTGCCATCCCTCCCCGCCATCCTCATCAACATAATACACTCTATCTTAAAATCACCACCGCCCTGAGTCATCTGAAATGAACCTCCTCGACATAAGATCCTTCTCAGCATAAAACCACCACCACCCTGAGTCATGTGATAATCCCCTCAACACTTTTTCCTCAGGGTAAATGTGATCAATAAATACAGAGGTTTGGGCTGCCTCAGAGCTTTTTGTTCCCTGTGAAAATCAACTGCCCATCCCAGATCTCCACTGCATTGCTGTCTATTGCACTTTTTTTTTTCCACCACTGTGAACTGTAACACTTTGCACGAAACTGGGGACCCACTGAAGGGGGCCCTAATAAAAAAAAAATTGTTAGTTGAGTTCTAGAAGTTGAAGAATAAAGAACCAATTGTCAAAACCTCAAGAAGTATAATTTTTTTACTTTATTTTAAGGGAAAAAAAAGTAAAACGAGAAAGTTACTGGATATACATTCAGGTTGATCATTCTGCATTTTAAAAATGTCAATTACTCTGCACAAATTCCTCCAGCAAATGAAATGAATTGGATTCCTGTTTGTGTGGTTGGTTTACCTCTAATATCTTTTTCTTTTGTGTTTTCAGGAAATGAGGCTGTCTCATTGTAGGTTATGTGCTTACTTATTTTTTAAATATCCAGCAGATAAATCATACCTTTTATGGAAAAATATTTTTCCATTCCAAAGCCAGCTTTGATGCTTATGATGTTTTTCCCTAGCATCTTGGCATAATAGGTTATATAATTTTCAAACCTTTAAGGCCATGGAAATTTACAAATGAAAATAAATACTTTAAAAAGAAAAACAAGACCATTTACCACTTTTCATTTGTGGAAGAAAAATGAATTCATTTAATAATAATAGGTATCTAAAATGTCCCCTAAAAGAGTTTGGGTTGAAATGTCTACTTTTATTCAAAATGCTAAGTGCACATAATTTAAGTAAGATATGGCAAAACCTCCACATTACCCTGGGGACAAAATAAACAAAATTTGGTACTGATATGTGGTAAATTTAAACTTTGATAGAATTACCCAACAGTCACCTGAACTAACATGGTGATAGTTTAGTGCCCATAGAATATTCCAGCAACCAGTGGCCTTTATGCAGGTCTGCTTCCCAATTTTAACAGAAGATTTGTCTGAGAAGAGGTGAATAGGTTTCAGAGATTTGTACTCTTTTTGGTTTCTAGATATAAGATTATGCAGAAAAGAGTATCTTTTCTTGTTGTTGAGACCAAATACTCAACACACAAAATTCAAGGAGAAAGATTTGTTTATCTTACAGTTTATAGAGGTTTTAGTCCATAATCAGCTGGTCCCAAGGTACAGGAGCTTGGCTGGCAGAAAGTAGCAAAACAGCAAGTTGGGGAGACAAGAAGTTTTCTGTCCCTTACATATTGTACCTAGGATGCTGGATTTAGGGCAGTGCCAAAGGACTGATTATCAACCACACGGCCTTAATCCCAGCATCACACATTCTAGATTTAGCCACTTCCAAAAAAAGCCTAAGACTGCATGAGGCTTTGAGGGGACATACAGACATAAGCCACAGTAAAGAGCAACAAGATTTTGGTACAGGGCATGGAATTAAGGTCTTTATTGAGAGTTAGCAAGACATTTGGTGCACAACTGCATATCAAGGTTAAAAAAGATAGATGTCTGAAAAATCCCCTAAGACTAAATTTAGACCCTGAGGTAAAAATATTCAGTACTTTGTCATGTCAGTCACAGAGGTCTAAACTAACTGAATCTTTTCTAGAAGTTACAAATTTTCAGATATATCCCGATTCCTCTGCCCTGTCCCTTCAAGCATTGCTGTTGGTAACTTCCCTTATTGAATTTTATAGGTTTCCATATGGTGTTACTGCCTGCCATGTGGGGCTCACTTCGATGAAGGCCTCCTGCATTCATCAAAATTCCCCAAGTGCTGTTTCCAGGGTTGCTCTAACAATGGTGCCCTGGGAAGCATCTCTCAGCAACAACCCTCTCCTTTGTGATTTCAAGCTGGCATTTTGTATGCATTGCAGCTTCGTTTCTCTGATGGGAACAAGAAGTCACTGTGGAAGCACTTGGGAGACTGAGGCAGGAGAATTGCTGTGAGTTTGAGGCCACTTTGAACTATATCACAAGACCTTGTCTCAACAAACCAAGAAACTGGCAGACCCAAGACTGGGCAGTGTGGCTAGAGCAATTGTGCAGCCGATCTGGTGTGTAAGGAGACAGTGAAAGTAATTTTGCTCCTTACTGGGAGACTGAGATCTAAGCTGGACCAGTAGAGTGCTGTGCATTCAGAGGTAGCAGGGAGAAGGAGGCATTTTTTCCAAGTGGCCAAGGCTCAGGGGTTGGTGAATGAACCAGAGTGGTCCCTGGCATAGTCACATGGAGGAGCAGTAGTGGGTGGGTGGGATCACCACTTAATTTCAAAGGGCTCAGGGCTCCACCTCCAGAAGCAGAACACCCCAAAGGTGGGCTCAGTGCCAACATCTTGAAGTGTAATGAGGGAAAGGCCATCCAGTCACAACAGATGGTCAGCAGCTGGGCAGCAGTCTGAGGGGAACTCAGCTGGAAAGTAGGAGGTGACACAGACTCCATTCTGGTGACTGCAGAAGCCAGTCTTAGCCACAGCTACAAAGAATTGGAATTAGCCCTCTGCTCTGTGACTGGTGGTGCAAGCAGGCAGAGTCTTGGCCAGTGGTGGACAAAGGCACTCCCATGGCCCTATGACCAACGCACGTGAGGGGAGTAAGTGGTCAAGCCAAGATCAGCCCAGCATTCAACAGTACTGTGCTTTTGGCAGGGTTACTCAGTACAGATTCTAGCTCTGACTAGGAAACTAACACAGAATTGGGGGCAACAGAAGAATTTTTTTGTTTTCCTTTTTCTGGAAAGGTTGTTTAGTTTTGACTTTTATTGTTTGATTTGCTTTCTCTGTTCTATCTCTCTTTCCTCAACAGTCTTTCTTAATTTTTCTGATATTTGCATGAGACTCTATTTGCAGACAATGTGAACTAAAAGCCAAGACTGATAAAAAAGACAAATAAAGTCACTACATAGTTGTTAAAGGAAAACTCCAAAAAGTGATAAGAACCGTAAACATATGTATACCCAATACAGGTGCACCCAATTATATAAAACAGGTATTAATGGATATGAAGAATCAAATAAACACTAACACAATTGCAATGGGAGACCTTAATAACTCTTTGTTACAAATAGATAGATCAACTAGATAGATCAATTAGGCAGAAAACAATGAAGAAATATCAGAACTGAACCAAACTGTGAACAAATGGACTTAGTAGATGTGTACAGAATGTTCTACCTACAACATCAGAATACATATTCTTCTCAGTGCATGGGATGGTCCCCAAAATAGGCCAGATACTAGCCCATACCACATGCTTAAGTAGATACAAAATAATTGAAATTATCCCATGAATATTTTCTGACCATACTGTAATGAAATTGGAAATCAATGGCAAAAGAAACAACAAAAATTTCATAAATGCATGAATATTAACATCTTCCTGAAAAACAAATGGGTCACAGATGAAATTAAAGAAAAAATTAAATGGTACCTACAATTAAATGATAATATTAGTATAATATACCAGAACTTATGGGATGCAATAAAGGAAGTACTAAGAGGGAAATTTATAGCAGTAAATTCTCACATGAGGAAAACTCAGTGAGTTCAAATAACTGAATGTTGAACATCAAACTTCTAGAAAAAGAACTACTCAAGCCCAAAACTCATACAAGGGAGGAAATTATAAAGGTAAGGTCAGAAATTAAGGCAATTGAGACTAAGAAAACAATACAAAAAAATGAGTTGAAGAGTTGATTCTTTGAAAGATTAAATAAAATTGACAAATCCTCAGCCAAATTTAAAAAAAAAAGAAAGAAAGGATTGAAATTCATGTAATTAGGAATGAAAAGTGTGAAATCACAACAGATCCTATGGAAATCCAGGACATAATCAATATCTACTTTGAAAATCTTTAGTCTATTAAGGTGGAAAACAGCAGAAATGTACAGATTCCTAGAAATATGTGAATTACCAAAGTTGAATCAAGAAGATATAAATATTCTAAATAATCCAATATCACTCACTGAAATATCACTTACTGAAACTGAGAATGTAATTAAATATTTATCAACCGAGAAGAGCCCGGGTCCTGATGGATTCACTGCCGATTTCTACAATAAATTTAGAGAAGAGCTAATACCACAACTGATGAAACTCTTTAATAAAATTGAAAGGGAAACAATACTCCCAAAGCCATTCCTGGAAGTGAGCACTACCCTGATACCTAAATCAGAGAAGGACTCAATTAGAAAGAGAACTACAGGCCAGTCTCCCTGATGTAAATAGATGCCAAAATCCTCAATAAGATACTGGTAAATAGAATGCAGTGAATTATCAAGATTATATACCATGCCCAAGTGGGATTCATCCCAGGAATGCAGAGATGACTCAGCATATGTAAATCAGTAAATGTAATATACATATTAACAAAAACAAAAACAAAAACTGTATAATCATCTCAATAGATGCAATGAAAGTGTTTGACAAAGCCCAGCACTCATTCATGATAAAAACACTATAGAAAATTGGATCAGATTGTCTTTATCTCAATCTGATAAAAGCTACTTATGAAAAATGAACAGCCAACACTATACTAAATGGACAAAAAGAAAGTTTTCACTAAAATTAGGAACAAGACAAGGATGCCCACTATCACCACTCATATTCAAAATAGTTCTGGAAACACTACCCAGAGCAAATAGAAATAAAAGGAATAAAAGTAGGAAAGGAAGAAGTTAAATTGTGATTATTCATAGATGATATGATGCTCTACAAAGAAGACTCCCAAAACTCCACCAAAAGTCTTCCATAGTTACTAACTAGATTCAGTTTCATAGATGGATACAAAATCAACACTCAAAAATTAATAGCATTCTTGTATGCAAATAACAAATTCACTTAGAGAAAAATTAGTGAAATCATGCCTTTCATAACAGCAACAAAAAATGAGGTGCTTATCAGTTGATCTAACAAAGGAAGTAAAAGATCTCTATATTGAAAACAGCACTCTGAAAAAGGATGTCAAAGAAGATATCAGAAAATAGAAAGATATTCCTTGCTCTTGGGTAGGAAGAAGCAACATATAAAAATGGTCAGATTTAATTCAATGCCAATCAAAATACAAACTGTATACTTTACAGAAATAGAAAAAACATTCCTAAAATTTATTTGGAACCAGAAGAGACCTAGAACAGCAAAAATAATCCTGGGAAACAAAGGCAAGGCAGGGAGCATCATAACCCTTGACTTGAAATTATAGTACAAAGCTACTGTGATAAAACAGCATGATACTGGCAAAAAAAAACACACCTGAAGATCAATGGTAGAGATTAGAAGATGCAGCAACAATGCCAAACACATGCAGCCACCCTATTTTTGACAAAGGGACCAAACACCTTCACTAGAAGAAAGGTAGCCTCTTTGATAAATGGTGGTGGAAAAACTGGCTTTCCACATGCCAAAGACTATAACTAGACTCATGTCTCTCACCATGCACTAAACTAAAGTTGAAATGGATCAAAGACCCAAATACTGAAACAGGAACACTAAATCTTCTTAGAAGAAAGAATAGGTAAATCACTGGGATTCATGAGTGCAGATGAAGACTTCGTGAACAAAATACCAGTGGCATGGAAAATATTACAAAGAATCACCAGTAAGAATAATAACAATTAAAAAGCTTTTTCACAGCAAAAGAAATCACCAACAGAATGAAAATACAAACCAGAGTGGAAAAAAAATCTTAACCAGTTTTTCTTGTGACAAAGGGCTAATATCTAGAACATATAATGAGTTGAAAAGATCATACCTCCAAAGTTTAGAGACTCAGTTCAAAAATGGGCATCTGAAATTCAAGAGATGCAATGTACAACATGTTTTCATACTGAAATTCAAGAGATGCCATTTAAAACAACACTAAAATTCCATCTTACTTCAGAAAGAATGGCTATTATTATCAAGAAGTGAAGCAACAGATATGCTAGAAGGGCTTTGGGGAAAAAGGAACTCTTCTCCACTGTTAGTGGGAGTGTAGACTGGTGCAACCACTGTGAAAATCAATGTGGAGATTTCTCAGAAAATTAGAACTAGAGATCTCATTTGTCCCAGTTTTACCCTTCCTGGTATGTTCCCAAAAGAATTTAAATCATCATACCACAACAATATATGCACAACCATGTTTATAGCAGCACGGTTTATAATAGCTAACTCTTGGAAACAACCCAAATGTCTATCAGCTGCAGAATGGATAAAAAAGATGTGGTCTATTTACACAACATAGTACTACTCAGCCATTGAAAATGATAAACTTGAAACATTTTAAAGCTAAATGGATACATCTTGAGACCATATTCTTAAGTGAAATAAATAGAACACATTTGCATGAATAGTGCATTGTCTCTCCGGTGTGACCAACTTAAAGTGTAAATAAGAACCAAAATGTATAATAGATACTGTTTAAAAGGAAAGGTTAATTAGGTAGAGGAGGAAGAAAGAGAAAAGAAAAAATGATAGAGAAAGGATAAAATGGAAACAAAATTTTGTAAATAAGGAGGGGAAGAGAGGTCAAAGGGAGAGAAATAGGAAAAAAGAGGAGCTAAGATGTGTCATGTACCGGTACATGTTTCCTAGGACAAATGTTATAATTAGGTATACCTCAACTATATTGATAAACTTAATTTTAAAAAACCAAACAATAAAATATAAAAATATAGAAAAAAGAAGTCCTCAACTTCTAGTTTCTTTTTTTCCTATTCGAAAGATAGTTTTTAAATTCTTTACATGTCAAACCTGAAACTGGAAACCCTTCTCCATTTTTTACAAAATGTCAGAGCTAGAATGGAGGTCCACTTTCTGTTTCTCATAGCCTTTCCTCTTTCAGGGAGTTTAGTTACCACCGAGAATCTATCTGTCCAATATTAATCAATTTCTAGAAAAGTGTGTATGTGTATTCTGTCCATTTAGACTTTTACTGCTTTTATGAACAGTTATGTCCATTTTTTACAGTTGTAACAAACCACCACACACCTTATTTCTCACTACCCTGTAGTTCATCTGGGCAGTCACATCTTGCTGGCATGGTCAGTATCATGTGTGTACCCATATGCTTACCAGTTGGGTCAGTGTCAGTTTGGGTGACACGAATGACTTAGCTGCTGTCTCTCATCACTAACCAGACTGTCCCAGGGTCATCCACATTGTCATGGTCTCAGGGTTTCCAAGAGCAGAATAAAAGACGGAACAGAGGTACCCAAGCTCTCCTTGTCTCCACTGGGTCAGGTTTGCTATTTGCCATAGCAAGTCATACAGCTTAATGTGGGAAGGGGTGTCCCATGGAGAGGGTTATAGACAGAGGAAATATTTGGTACACTTTGGCAGTCTCTGCTAAGCATATTAAAGTCTTGCTTTGGTTTTTAAATGTTACATAAATGGCCGCAGAAATCGATTTCTTTTTGTAATATGCTTTTACCACTCAAAGCTCTTTCTGCTGTAATCTTGTTGACAAAAAGATCAAATTTGTTCATTCTACGTGCTATAAACTATTCCACTATATGACTATACCATGGCACATTTACTCCATCATGGTGGGCAATTACATTGTGTCCAATGTTTGTTTTTCTATATGATGAAAATGCTGCTGTGAAAATCCTTATGAAGTTTCCTGTGTGTGTGTGTGTGTGTGTGTGTGTGTGTGTGTGTGTGTGTGTGGTGTTTGAAATTTTACTAAGGTCCTGACTTTACCCCATGGAAAGTCTTAACTTTTCTTGTGAGGATGTGACCTGTGCATTGTAGGCTGGTCAGCAGCCTCCTTGGCCTCCACCCACTAGTTGCTAACAGTGGGCTCAAGTTGTTACAGCCTCGGACATTGCTAGCAAGTACATGCTGGCGCCATGCTCCTGGACTGCAAGAGTTGTGAACTAAATAATTTGCTTTTCTTTAAGAAAACTTTTTTTTCTTTAAAAGATAATAAATGAAAAATAATTTCAGGCAGGAGAAATGAGGTAAGCTTTAAACATAGGCATAGATTTTGGCAACTGGATTTGTCTTCTCCTTCGAGAATAGTTGGGCTACCTGAATACGATCCCTTTCCCCTCTGAAATAATTGGATTCTAATGCTTTCATGTGTTACTGCCCTTTTGATTCATGTCATTGAGATCTTCTCTGTTTCAGCATTTTCTCGACACTGTTCTCCACACAAGAGGAAGCAAGAGCTTCATCATGTTCTATAGACAATGTGACTCTTGCTTTTGTTGGGTTGATATCCTCCATCCTAATTCAAATAGCTTGTTATTATATGTGTACCTACACTTCCTTCTCACCAGCCCTTGCTCGGAGATCAAACAGATTCTTTTCCACATAAACCTAATCTTTGCATATCAAGTAGTGTTTTTGTGAACAAGGAATCTGAGATATTAACATAACTTTCGCCACAGACCTGCATGATAGTGATGACTACTGACTTAACATTGCATGAGCCAATCGCTGCTCTAAGCTTTCCGACAAAACCGCGAGGATCAACAGAGAAGGCTAAAGAGCCAGAAATAAATTGGCATGGCCAAAATCTGAGCTTCCTAATTGTCAATACTGCAGCAGATTGGGTTCTCCAGAAAACAATTCCAGGAATGGAAATTAGTATGGAGAAGGTTTAGTAAGCATTCTTAGGATAAAGTCTCACAGAAAGGAAGAGAAGGAAGCAGAAGTGGGCAGAAGGAGAACTTCAATCAAATATAGAGTTAACGGTCTTGTTAACACCGCAGTGTTCTGGAGCTGGGGTGGCCCTTCAGAGTGCTTCCAAGTTGGGTGAGCTGACCAGTCAGTGGATGAAGGCTGCTTTCGGAAAGGAGGGCATGACCTTGGCAATGTGGGTTTCTTCAGGCAAGGGCACTTTCCTGGGAAGGAATCACACTTGTCCCTAGGACAATGAGTCTCTGTCTTCTAAAGGAGGAAGTCGGTAATGCATTAAGTATCTGTTACTTATGTGCCTATGAATCAATCAGGAATTTTCATAACAGGCAGACGCTGATTCACTGGGCTCTGACTAAGATTCTGCATCTCCAACAACCTGTTGTAGGAAACCTATACAGCAAGCTTATGGCAGAAGCCCCGGTCATGCAGCATCAGTGCTGTGAAGCTAAGAATTTAAACAGTGTTGAGTTGTGAGTCTATGGCCTGCCTACGGTGCTATTGACTTCTTTAAGAAATTTTTTGCTAAAATTTTCATTCCAAAAACCTAAGCTTACATACCATTCCAGATGGACTAATTCTAAAGCATTTTTCAGGTCCTGGTTTAGAGTATCAAAGACATACTATCTTAAGTATCTGTTTATGATAAAAATTCTTGGATAAATCCAGTTAGTCCACTGAAACTTCTCCTGGGCTTACTTGTGCACTTCTTATAAAATACAATTTTATCAAAGAGCAGTGCTAGGTCAGTTTTGCAAAAAGTTCCTGTCCTCAGGGTTTTATCATGCTCAAGGTTCTCTTCAGGTCCTCCCAGGTAATGCCTGATCATCTTGGCTTCTTCTTAGTAAGAATCTGTTTGATGGGTTTAGCCAGAATCCCCCTCACCTAGAATGTATCCTAGTAGAAATTTTCTATCACTGGCTCCCACCATTTTCCTGGACTATAAATTCCCACTCAGCAAAACTGTACGTGGAGCTGAGCCCAATCTTTCTCCCTTATTGTAAAACCCCTTTGCAGTAACCCCTTACCTATTCTGGTGGTTCTAAAAATAAGCATACTTAATGTGCTTTAACAGGTATCATGGAATATTGTTCTCTTTACTACTTACTATAGCAGTTTACCACAGCTTGCTTGCTTAGTTTTCACTCCATTTTAAATAAGATAAAAAGTTTCTTTTAAAAAAGAGTCATTTCCGCAAAGCAGTGCTGATTCAATCAACCCAAACAAATTTCGCATCACCCTATTATTTGTTGTTAAGGGGTTTGCAAAGCCTTAATGATGTTTATACCTAGAAATTATTTTCAGTTAGCCTGACAGTTATTTTTCATTTTGATATTTATGCAAGCATATCACACATGAGAATGACCCCAGCTACTTGGTATTCATAATTTGTGGCACACATAGGGTACTATCATTTTATCAGAAAATTATCATTTTACTATAAAAGGGTTTGTTATTTTCTTAGGTATGATTTTATTATATGTTGGAGCCAATTTTTCCCCCAAAGGAGCCAATGTTAATTAAATAAGAGAAGCAGTAAGAGAATTGGATTTGACATCCGGGTTCTTTTGTACTCAATTTTAAAGAAGCAATTCTATAAAATCAAATATATACTAAGAGTTTTCTAGATTACCATATCCTATTAGTTTTATGATGATGTTTTTCTTTCCATGTATACCCCACAAGCTCAGAGGAAAGATGATAAGACCCTAAGCAATTTTATAGTGTCTGCATAAATTCTTTTACATGTTTATCATTATAAAAACACATATGTGAATATATGCATACAAATAGATACAACAGTATTGCTTAATGAGGAGATAAATTCTGAGAAATGTGTTGCTAGATGATTCTGACATTATGTGAATATCATAAAATATTCAAAACACTAAATTGGCTACAATGTTGCTAGGTGACATAATCATATGGAACCACATTGTACATGTGGTCTATCACCAAAACGCTATGTAGTACATTATTGTGTATATGTGTGTGTATGTGCATGTACATGTGTGTCTGCTTCTTTAGAAGAGATTAGGTAGCAGAGATACAGAAAAAGAAGTGACCTACTTGAAGACATTTATTGGACTGAGGAAATAAAATTTTGAACTGGGAAACACTCTGCTTAAGAAACCCTTCTAGTTCAGTCTGTTCCCTAGGCAACAAATGTCTTTGTTAAAAAAAGAAAAAGTAAAAAAAAAAGGATAGCTCTTGAAGTAGTTAAGATTTTAGAGGTATTCTTCATTCAGGAGATTCACAATGGAAACTGATATGCTCTGTTGCAGTCATTAATGGTGACTTTATCGGAAATTGGGTCAGAAGATAGAGCAGCTGTGCTTCTAGGATTGTGCTTCTTGAAGTGTGGCCCCTGGGCCAGTCATGCAGAGGCCAGAGGCACCACCCAAGAGCTTGTGGGAAATGTGGATACTCCACCCCAGGTTTGCTGAATCCAAAACTGGAGCAGGGGGAGAGAGGAGATAGTCTTTGCATTTTGAAGGTCTTCCAGGTGGTTCTGAAGCCCACAAAACTTTTGGAACCACTGTAGCTATAAAACAATCTGTTTAGAAGTTCTTCTCTTCCAAATATTTTTCTACACACATGTATAGACATGTGTGTGGACACAAATACTATAATACTTATTTGAAGGAACTTGTACAAAAACATTTGCATTGAAAGAAATTTCTTTTAAAAGTGAAATTTCCTTTTAAAAATTTTTATTTAAAAAGAAAAAAATGAACCAAACAAAACAGAAAAAAGGGTAGCAACAATAAAGAATTCCAAAGGAAAAAAAGAAAAAAAAAACACTAAGAAATCACTACTTGATAAGTTACATACTGTCATCTTGGAAATAGTTGTTCAAGTTATAAAATTAAAGCATACAAATAGACATTCAAACTGAGACTGCTAACAGTTCTACTCAAAACTCGACCAAAAACATAATATGGTCATCTATATGACACACTTAAACATGCATGAAGTTATATACTCTAGAGCACTTTCTTTTCCTCTCTTTTTTTACAGTAGCAATTATGCATTTTGGGTTTTATTACTCCTACAGTTCTTGTTATTTTTTACACTAGAGACACAATGTGATATTTATAAATATGATTCTTATTTATTTCACTAATGAGGATAGTCTCAAGTTGTCTCCATTTCCCTGCAAAGGCCTCAAGAGCATCCTTCTTCATAGCTGAGTAATATTCCATTGTGTAAAAATACCACATCTTATTCATCCACTGTGCGGTTGATGGGCATCTTGGTTGTTTCCAAGATTTAGCTACTACAAATTGTGCTGCTATGAACATGGGTGCACATATATCCCTGTGATATGAACTTTTCAGTTTTTCTGGGAAAACACCCAGGAGGGGAATAGCTGGGTTGAATGGAACTTCCAATCCTAGTCTTCTGAGAATTCTCCATACTGATTTCCATAGTGGTTGCACCAGTCTGCACTTCCACCAACAGTGGAACAGTGTTCCTTTTTCCTCACAGCCTCACCAACATTTGTTATCAGTTGATTTCTTGATGGAAGCTATTCTTTCAAGAGTAAGTTGAAATATCAATGTTCTTTTAATTTGCATTTCTTGAATGACCTGTGATGGTGAACATTTCTTCATGTATTTATTTGCCATTTGCATATCTTCATCTGAGAACTGTGTGTTCATCTCAGCTACCCATTTTTGGAGAGGGTCTTTGAATTTGGGGGGGTTGATGTTTTTCAATTCTTTATATGTTCTTGATATAAGTCCTTTGTCTGAGGGGTTGCTGGCTAAAATTCTTTTCCAATCTGTGGGTTTTCTTTTCACTCTGATGGTGATTTCTTTTGAAGCACAGAAACTTTTCAATAATAGGAGATCCTAGTTGTTGATTCTCTGCAGTGTTTCCTGTGCAGTTTGTGTTTTTTTCATGAATTCTCTGCCAACTCCTAGGTCTCCAAGACTTCTACTTAGCTTATCTTCTGGTAGATTTAGTGTTTCTGTTTTAATGTTTAGGTCTTTGATCTACTTAGTAAAAGTGAAATTTCTTACATAAGAGGATTGGGTCAGAAGAGTTAGTTTCTAAAGTTTCTCTTAGTGCCTGTACCCAAACTACAAATGGTACAATTTTTGCATGGAGACTCAGCACTGAAGTCACCACCACTGAATTTAATTTCAAAATGTATTTGGAAGAGCAGTCAGCAGCGGGAGACATCTTTCAGGAGGAAAAAGGCTTCTTTATCCTTTAAACAGAGTGGAAAATGACTCCCATCAGATTGTTAAAAGCAGCCTTCCTGTTGAGGGAGTGATGTAGATTTTAGTGCTTACTCTTTTCTTCCTGCTGCTCAGAGAAAAGGTCAGGGAAGATAAGAGCCTGGAACAGGAGAGAGGATTCTGTCTGCATTTTGTTCCTGGTCTTTCTTTCACTTGCTAATTGATATTGGGAAGATAGTTATAAATCAGTGACTAGTGGTTAAAAAGAAGATACCCTCATTTTCAAAAGTATAAAAGAGATAATCTAGTGTGTTCGAAACCAATAGCCCAAGAAAGAAGTATACTTATCTAAAATATACTTATCTAGATTTCTGTAGCTGTCCATCTCAGCCCCAGAAAAAAACTGGATATAAGTTAGTCAGTTTAAAAAGAAAAAAATATCTAATAACACGTGGAGACAAGAACAAAGCTGGTTTATGCTTTAATACAGATACTAAGGCCTGAGGTAACAGAAGCTATCTAGTTATTTTTAAATTGCTTTTTGATTAACATACTGTACTGTATTAAGCATTGAAATACAAGTGCCTTTCACATGGTGTATGTGTTTTTTCTCATAATTCTATGTTTTAAAGCTATAATGAATGGGGAAATTATTGGTCCATCATTCAGTAATATCTCACAGCTACCATTTCTCCTTCTCAAACATGATCTCATTTAATTCTAACAATCCTTTGAGTTGTATTATTAGAATCTTCATTTACTTTCTGTGTGAAAAAATTAGCCACATCCCCCTGGTCAATAGGTAATGAAGGAAAGATGTGATCTCTGGTCTAAATCCGAGCCCTGTTCTTATTTCTGCAGTGTTAACATCAATGGATTACTAATACTATATTCATGATTCACAAGTGGAAGCTGACCATACAGTGAATATATGAATTGTCCCTATTTGCTGTGGTTTGAACATGTCTCCACAATGCTTATGTTGACACTTAATAACCAACATGACAGTGCTAACAGAGCATTTATGAGATACTTGGTTATACAGGCTCCTGTGCACAGGAATGGGATTAAATTATTATAAAGGGGTTGATGGAAACAATTTGTCCCTTTCTTCTCTTCTGCCTTCTTCCATTTGAGGACCCCATGTTTGTACACTCCAGAGGCTGCAGCATCAAGATGCCATCTTAGAAGTAGCCCTCACCAGATAATGAACCTGCTGGAATCTTGATGTTGGGATTTCAGCTTCCAGAAATTTACAATAATATGCCCGGAACACCCACTTTCCATTGTAACACTACCACAGGAGGCATAACCTTTGAGTCAATCAATGCGACAAGTTAAGCAAGATTCAAATTTTCTAGATCAGTGGCTCCCAAGTTCAAGCGTGCATCGGCAAGACCTGGAAGTCTTGTTACAAAACTGAGGGCTGGATGCTAAGTTTCTGAGTTAGTAAGTCTGAAGAAGGCCCTACAAATTTGTGTTTCTCACAGTTTCCTAGGTGATGCTGCTGGTGACTCAGGGACCACATTTTGAGAACCACTGTTCACTGTAGGAGCCCTTTAGAGTACACGCTAACATGGGGGCCAGGATTTAGAAGGCACAAACTGATGGCTGACTCTGATGTAGACTCACATTTCCTAAGGACGAAAGCTTTGCTCTACTTCTGTATCAGTACTTTGCCTGTTCTAGGTTGATGCATGGCCCAGCTATGTGAATGCTTCACAACAGCCAATAAACAGTTGCCATAGTAATTCTGTTTTGCTCGAGGGGATATATTTGTACAGGATTTAGCATTAGTGCTGAAAATAGAATCTTTTGATAAATAAAATGAGTGATCACAAAGGTCTCTCCTGATCTGGTTGCACTGATGAAGGCTCACCTCGCCACTGGGTTTTAATCAGTGGTGATGTACCCACTCTAAATCTACTGCAGGCTCCTCAGCTACATGGTGGGCCACAGGTGAGCAGGGGCTTCTCCTGTATGATCTGGCAGGTTGGGCATGTTTTCTGTCTACAGCCCTTCATATGTTTGAAAACTCTGCTTGACACCATTCCTACGCTGTGACCCAGAGAGCTGTATATGCCACAGAAAGAACCTCCAGAGAGTCATACTGTATGTGCACACTTGGGTGTCTGAGTAGGGAGTGACTGGGGAGAGACTTGAGAATTCTCTGAGCCCACAACTGGCTTTTCCAATAGGACAGATTGAAGTACAAAATCCCATTACTATTAGGTTATGGGCAGGTCATGTGTCCATGGACTTGGAGTCAGAAGTCTGATTTTAATTGTCATTAGGTATTGACTTTGTGACACTGAGTAAGTTAATCTCTTTTTTGGAACCTCAATTTTTAATCTCAATAATGGAAATCTTAATGTCACCTAAGATTTCCATAACTGGAAGTAATCTAGATAATAAATGTAAAAGTACCTTTTGAACTGTAAAATTCCATAAAATTGTAAAATATTTTAATACATTTGAATATTTATGAGTATCAGAAACAACAACAATTAGATCACTTATTCTTTTTCTAAGTTGCCATTATAACCTTCTTATATTTTATTTATCTGTATTAGCTACTTATGCCAGTCACCTTTGCAGTACTATACCTAAATACCTCAGATCATTAATATATAAGTAGTTAATGTTTATTTTGGCTCCCATTTTGGGGGCTGTAGTCCAAAAATGGAGAGCCCCATTTCTTTGGACCTCTGGTAAGCATAGAAGATAGGAATAGCAGTCATCACATAGCAAAACAAGCAGTTTATCTCATGACCAGGAAGCAAAAGGGAGAAGACAGACATGCTCCACCTCAAGGATGTGCCACCAGGACCTAAGGACCTCCCATAAGACTCCATTTCCTCAAGGTCCCATCATCTCCCGATAGCACTGTGCTGAGGATCAAGACTGAGACATCAACCTTCAGGAGAAGTCAACATCCAAATGATAGCACCACTCATATCCTGTTTGAAATACAGTGAAATCTGGAGAAATAAATGTGAGACAGATAGATGATGGATATAAATAGATAACTAAGATAGATAGACTAGATAGATTTAAATAGAAATTTCAAACTGTCTTAGTTACCTTCTTTGTTGCTGAGACACAATATTTGACACCTGTAACTGTAAGAAGAAAATGTTTATTTTGGCTCACAGTTTGTAGAGGTTTTAGTCTATAATCAGCTTCCAATTTGCAAGGCAAAGTGAAATTTGTAGAGGGTCATGGCAGAGTATGAACAGTCCATGGCATGGCAGACAGGAAGCAGAGAGAAGAAAGAGAGAGAGAAAGAGAGAGAGAGAAAGAGAGAGAGAGCACGCACATGGAAAAGAGAGGGAGATGGATTCTTCTAGGCCACACCCCCTGTGGCCAACCTCCTCTGACCAGGTTTCACCTCCCAACATCACATTTAGCTATAAATTCATCAGTGGACTTACTCCCTGATGAGTATCACACCTCCATGATCAAATTACCTCCCAAAAGTCCCACCTATGAGCACATGAGGTTTGAGGGGAGCTATCCAGAAATAAACCATAACAGAGCCTTAGCACAATTCTCTGCATGCTAGCCCCTGACATCTCTGAAGCCAAATTCTCATAGGCAGTTTCCGATAGTAGCCATTTATTAAGACTTATCATGTGAATTTTCAATGAGAATTCTACGCTTTCTTATCTAGCACATGATAGTAGTGATAGGTATATACTGTAAGTGGCAATATCTTTAGTAACTTATTTACTTGTTTTAAAATTTCATGGACATCTATTATAAGCCAGACACCATAATCATTGGTGAGGATACAGAAAAGTCACCTCCTATTATTCTCTATCACAGCAATACATTTGTTCCTTCTTGATACGTACTCAATTTTGTAATTATGTAAAATGTTGTTGGCTTATTTATTTCCTGGTTCCACTACTAGACTATGCACTGCATAAAGACTGGGGTCATACTTGCCCTCAAGGAGCTCATAGTCAAGACATGTGATTACATGGTGCTGTAAGTAGCTGAAGAGCTGACAATGAAAACACTTGCAATATACAGAAGAGGGATAATGTTAATAATTCTGCCAAGAGGTGGGATCACTGAGTAGGGTGTGCTTGACATGAGGCTTGAAGTTTAAGTAGCTGAGAAAGAAGACAGGGGAACTGCATAGAATGACATCCCAGGCACAGAAAACATCATATGTGAGGTGATGTCTATATTCTCAAACATGACATGTGGGAGGAACCAAGAATAGTTAACATGATTGGAGCGCAAGCCATAGTAGGTTGTGATAAACCTGGAAAAGGTTAATCAGAAAAGAATAGGAAGCATCTGGGATGCTATGCCATGTTGTGTACTGGAACCTCACTCCATATTGACGGAAATCATTAGAGGGATAGGAATGTCATTAGAATGTAGAATGATATCCCTGATGTCAGTAGAAGGGGAAAAAGTGATGCCAAAGACTCTGATGAGAAGAGGATTCCAGCCATCCAGGGAAGAAATGATGAGGTCCTAGACCAAAACATAATCCTGGGAGTTTAGAGGAGGAGAAATATTTGAGAAGTATTTAGAAAGCAAAATCAATGAAACTCATAACACAGAATATGATGGGGTTTTGTGAGGGTAGAATGAGAATTCAATTTATATAACACTTATGTACCTATTATGTACTTGTTATATACCTATATAACTATTTGTTAAATACTTATTAGGTACTTTACAGACATAAATTCATTTAGCTTAGTAGCCCAGTGAGCCCAGTCATTGGTCCAGTTTTACGTATGGGGAAATTGAGTGCAAAGATGTTAAGAAACTTGCTTCACATCACAAAACTAAGTGATAAAGTTAGAAATTGAAGTCATGCATTCTGGGTTTCATGCTTCTAAACACTAAATAAGCAATTACACAGTTGCCTTGCTTTCAAGCACAGGACTCCCAGGAACAATTGCAAGTGCTTACAAGTGATAGTTTGACTCCTAGAAACATTGAATAATTTTGTATGAAAAAGTACATATTTCTTTATTACACTGATCATGAAAAAAATAGGCCTTAGAAAAATGTAGGTGAAATATGTTTCTCATTCTTCCCCAATATCAGTAAATCTAGATTTTCCAAAGTGAAATCAACCAACATAATTGACCCTAAAATGACACTAACAAACACTAACAAAATACTCTCCTCTCTCTAATAGTAGTGATTTCAATGCCTGAGTCAATCAAATGGGGCTGAAAGGGGAGGCTACCGACTGAACAGAGGACAGAGTCAGGGCTTGAGATACAGAGATGGATGGCGGTGGGTGGCCCTGCAACATATTCCATGCAGCTGAGGGAATATCATGATGGACAGAACTCTGGCAATGATTAAAGGGCATCTTCTTTGCTTACCAGAAACCAGCTTATCTAGTGGGCTTTTCCCTCCAATTCTTAGGAAAAGTTTCAGATCCAAAATGTAATGCAAGCTATGCATTTTAATAAGCCTGAAACCTAAACAAAATGGATAAGAATCTACATTCTGCTGGAAGGAAAAACACAACTTACTGAAGAATAGCCTACAACGACTTTTTTGTTCTCTCATGCACATGTTCATAAAACTTGGACCAGCTCCTCCAAGCCAGGAGCAGAAAATATGGCACTTGCTCAGTGGGTTAGAAACAAAACCAGTAGAAGACGATAGTTAGGGGAAACAGTTCTCAGACCCATTTGGGTGATGGCAAGAAGGAACCTCTGGAGAAATGTTTGAGCCCTTATTTGTGCCTGTAGATTTCTGTCCCAGTGATAGAATCTGAATCTTATAACAATTTCTGTTCTGTGATGTTGGCAGAATTTTAAAATAAATCTGTGAATAGAAAGTATGCATTAGCATTTCCAGGAACTGGAACTAGCAGAATAAGATGACTGCTAATGTTGGATGATATAAAAATGGAAATCCATAATTATCTTATAAAAGTATAAATATTAAAGTTAAGAATTATAATTAGTTAATGAGAGTTTAAAAAACATGGCAATGTATGATCTGAGGTGCCTTTGAGCACCAATTATGTCTTTCTCTACAGCTGGAAGTCATTTTAGGGTCAATTATGTTGGTTGATTTCACTTTGGAAAATCTAGATTTACTGATATTGGGGAAGAATGAGAAACATATTTCACCTACATTTTTCTAAGGCCTATTTTTTTCATGATCAGTGTAATAAAGAAATATGTACTTTTTCATACAAAATTAGTTTCATATTACTGTGATGTCAGGCTATTGCCTTATTGTCAATGTTTTCTATGTGGATATCAAGGGGAACAAAGTTCAAATGAAAAAAAAATAAATATTGATTTTTAAAATCATGGTAACATATCCATAATTTAAAGCTTATCATCTTAATCATTTTTAAATGTACTGTTTAGAAGTATTAAGCATTTCACATTGCTGGATAGCCAATATTACTGTTTAAATATGAAGTCCCCAGAGAGTTACATAGTAAGGATTCGATCCCAGTGTAGCAATGTTCAGAGCTCGGGCCTGCAGCAGTGATTGGATCATGAGGGTTTTAACTTCTCGCTGGATAAATCCATTCAGGAGATTACACATTGATAGCATTATGGGAAGGTGATGGAAACAGTGGTGGGACTGAGGTGAAGGGAGTGAATCCTGGGGCCGTGACACTGGGGATCGTTTCTGGTTCCCCACCTTTCTTTTCTGGCTCTTTCCTTTTCTCTTTGCTTCCTGCCTGCCACGAGGTGAGAATCTCTCCTCAATCATACCCTTCTGCTTACCACAGGCCCAAAAGCCAGAAGCCAAGCAACCATGGGCTGAAACCTTTGAAACCATGAACCAACATAAATCTTTCCCCCTTTAAGTTGTTTTCTCAGATACTTTGTAATAGTGGAAAGCTGACTACTCCACCATGATACAATGATATATGTGAAATTATCCATTTATATTAAGAGGGCCTTTGAGGGAAAATGTAAGCCACTCAGAGCAGACTACTTTTCACACCTCTCTACTATACTTCTCTACTACAATAGCATGGATGATGCCCACAGAATGTATGCATTCTGTCCTAATCGAAAAGTCTTTAGTCTTAAAATTCAGAGGGCTCTGGTATAATGCATCTGAGGACTCGGTGATCCAGTGATATCCATCTTCAGTTTTCTTGTCTATGGTGGTCCTATATATTTGTTTACATACTTGCTCGGTCTGTGTCCTTGGAGATGGACACATCAGAAATATGAAGCAACTCGTATTTTTCCTCTGTCTACCTGATATTTCTTCTTTTCTTAGTTAGATCTAGCTTGGCCTCATTGGTCAGTAACTCTGAGTTTTTGAAATTGGCCTTCTCTGTTCTCTTGGGCAGGAGCTCAGCCTGTCCAAATGAGTGGCAAATGTGAGAATAACAATCACTGTGTTCCAGGCGCTATTATACATACTGCATGAGGTATTCGTGAGTCATTTCAATTAATCTCTAAAATCACTCTCCAAGATAAGGCTTGGGTTTCATTCACAATCATTCTGTCTCTCTCTCCCTCTCTCTCTAATTCTCACTTAATTCTTAAAGTCACCTTACTATATTCCTCATTTCATTAATGAAAAGACTGATGTTCAAAGAAGTTAGAAACCCTGCTGATTATTTAACTATAAGTGACAATACTAGTGTGTTAGTCCATTTTCCGTTGCTATAACAGAGTACTGGAGATTGGGTACTTTACATATAAAAGGGTTTTATTTATCTCATTTTTTGGAGGTTCAAGGGCATACCAACAGCATCTTCTTGACTCTGGTGAGGGTCTCATAGCAGCAGGCATCACAATGGTCTGAGCATGGTGAGCTAGAAAGCCAAAGACTGTAACAGAGCCCTTCTTGCTTTTTTAAAATAACAACCTATATTGCAGGAACTAACAGAGGCCCTGAGGAAACTACATTAATCCCTATGATGACAGTGCCCCAAGGACCCAAACACCTCCTATTGGGTGCCGCCTCTTAAAATATTTCATCCCTCTTATTAATACCTCTTGAGGGAATGAAATTCCAAAACATGAAACTTCAGGAATATACCTCTACCACATCCAAACCAAGGCAGATGAGATTCAAATTCAGACCTGCTTCAATCCTGAGTCAATACGATTTCTCATCCCCTTTGAGTCACATGAATTTGGTTTTTGCTAAGAAAGTTGATCTTTTACAGGCTTTCAAATGTTTATATACCATGGCTTTTTCTTACCATCCATGAGTTATAGATGATAAATCAGATATTCAGACTTTTGCATCTTGATTTGTTTCTAGGAGAAATAGTCTTGTTAAAGCCTATGGCTATTTTAAGTACATGTAATTACATCAAAACTAGACACTGAGCAGACAGACTTGAGCGCAGAAACTGATTTTCATGAACACCATTTAAGAAAGCGGTAGGAAATGCTGATAGAAAGGCAAGTCAATAGCTCAAACTCTCCAGTGAAGCACTCTTTCATCTTAAATATGCAAAAGTCCAAATATGACACTTCTAAGGCTGCTTCATCACATTAAAAAAGTAATATTAATTTTTTTGCATCTGTTTTTTGCAAATCTTTATATTTGATATTTTGACAAGACTTCACCAAAATAAATCCACTGGCCTCTTTCCTTGCTCCCATGTTATTACAAAAGTAATAAATTTTCATTGCAGAAAAATTATAAAACATAGGAAAGCAAAAAATCAAAGGTGCCCTTTTGTTGATGTCCTTTCTTGGTCTCACAGGAGCAAAGACCTTTCATTCACCATTCTATTATAAAAAGTCCTACACAATAGCTTGCTCCTCTGTCCTTAGTCTAGTGTATAGATTTGTGAAAATTCAAGCAAGAGTGAACTCTTTAACCCTTGCTGCATTGCAGAACATCAAAGGCCAGGTAGCTCACACATTTTTTTAAAAAATTTTATTTAAAGACAAAAAAAAAAAAAAAACCAAACCAAACCAAACCAAAACAGAATACAGGGTAGTAACAATACAGAATTCCAAGGCAAAAAGGAAAAGAACAAAAAAACCCACTAAGATATCATTACTTGACAAATTACATGCTGACATCTTGGAAATAGTTGTTCAAATTACAAAATTAAAACATGCAAAGTAGACATTCAAACTGTGAGACTGTTAACAGTTCTGCTCCACATTCTAACAAAAACAGCGATATGGTCATCCATCTTACCCACTCAAATATACATGCAATTATATCAAAAGGATAAAATTAAACACAACAAAACAGAACAAAGCAGATCACAAGAAAGCAATGTAAAGACAAACATTTCAAAGCAAGACAACCGGCGATATTCACTATCTATCATATTGACTCTTGTTTTCTTCCAAATAGTTGTCCATATTGTCACATACAGGGAATTCACATGAAACAACCTAGTATGGAATTGATCTGAGCAGGAAAAAGAGGGAATTTCAGGTCTTCAAGACCAGACATTAGGGAAGCCAAGAATGGCTGTCATAGTGTCTCTCATTCTCCTAAAAACAGCTGTCCATATCTTCATGTGTGTTGAACTTAAACAAAACAAAACAGGCTAAAATCACTTTGAACAAAGAATGATAGTATTGCTGGATTTCACATCACATTACGGAATCAGCACTGGGTACTGTAGTGTCTCTTGTTCTTCAAAGTAGTTGTTCATTTCATCATGTGTTATATAATTGGCTCTCATAAACTGTTTATAAGCTCTACCCATGCATGAGTCTCTATATGTATATCTTACCTTTCTGTATTAGAGGAAAAAACAAAACAAAGCAAGACAAAACAAAACAATTCCTAGAAAAGCATGAAGCAAAAAAGTCATATAAAACTGCAATACAAGGTGATCTACAATGGTTATCATGATGTCTCAGAAATATATAATAACATTAATAAAAACAAAACATTGGAGACTTTATAAGACTTCAAAAGCAGGTGATAATCAAACCAGAGTGGGTATCTTAGTGAATCTTGTCATCTTCAGTGTAGTTGCCTATACTCTTAGACTTAATACTGTCAATTATAACAGATTTGAATAAAATCAGTCAATACAAAACAGCAATCTAACAAACCAGATTCAAATAAGATCAGTCATAATAAGACAGTATAAGTTATACAGGGCTTCAGATTAAGTTGATAGGAAATTAAGGATGATTATCATAGTATGTTCTGCTATTTTTGGGATAGCTGACCGTCACACAGCTTTTTAATAAATAAGAGAGAGACTAAGAGAGGGATGGGGATTTAGCTCAGCTGCATAAGCTCCTGCCTTGCAAGCACGCGGTCGTTAGTTCGATCCCTGGTACCAATAAATAAAAAAGAGAGTGGTTTAATAAGCAGAACTATTAACCTGTGATGACTGTTTAAGAAGTAAATTTACAGGAATAAATTTCAGTGTATTTTCTCACGTGATTTTGTTTGCCTGAGACCATCTATGAATTTCCAGGTGGTCCCAGCTGGATATTCTATGACACTGTAATTGTCCACACAGTTTTGGGTGCAGGGATATAGCTTAGTGGCAAAGCGCCTGTCTGGCAAGCACAAGGTCTTGAGTCTGATTCCTGGTACAGAAAAAAAAAAAAGGATACATTTTTTTCTCTGCTCACTGCTCTATCCTTAGAGTTTAAACCAGTCATTGGCATATGATTTACTTTACCCTTATTTCCATTTTCTTGGTTGTATGAACTTACCACGAAAGTCATTTTTTACTTTATCTTCTTCACCCCATATCTAGTTTGCCACTACATCTATCAAATATGCCTATGGTGTGCCTGCAGAATCATTCCCTCATGTCTACTCTTACTGCTGAAAAATAAATAGGCTCATTTGGTTGGGATAATGTGGATCCTCCTCCCAGGATAGATAGCATAGGCACATTCAAGACAGACAGGAAGGAGTAGAAGGAATGTGGCAGGATATTCCTAAGAGTCAGATCTCTTGCCAACTAGTGTCTTCTGCATGATAGAATGGAGCCCATGGCTGCCAAAGAATTTGTGAAACCACGAAGGACAGACTACCTTGGTCACTTCTCCCTGCAAGTAAATACCATGACTCTGTGAGGTAGAGAAGGTATTAGGGGGAAAGGCATGTAGCAAAAATACATACAGGAAATTTGGAGATAGACAATTCTGTGAGGTAGAAGAGGAATCTGTTAGGGTAGCAGTCATGTAGCAAAAATAAATTTGGGAAATTTAGAGTTAGACAATAATAAGCCAGTGATTTCTTATAGTATTTAACTTGCTTACACTGGATTGTGAAACCTGTAGGGACAATGATGGTACACTTATATCCTGAACTACTTCATAATACAATCTTTTTCCATCAGGATGCGTTTAAAAGTTCTGAATGAGACATAGCTAATTCAGGATACTAGAAGGAACTCAGAATGTCAGATTGAAGATTACAAAGCTCAACATGAGCACAGAGAAAGACCGAACAGGAGGATGTCAGATCTTGGGAAGTCTTGTGAAATGTGTTGTGAAATTGAGACTTTAATGTCAAAGAGAAGCCAGTGAAAAATCAGAGTGAGTGGGCCTCAAGTAATGACTATTGAAGAAAGAAAAATCACATTTAGGGGATAAAGCGAGGCCTTTGATGTTGTGTTAAAAAAAAAAGTAGGTAAGCAGGCAGAGAACGACTAAAGACCATATGTATAACTTCATCATCAGTGAAACTACCTCCATTGGTTATAACTCATAACTAATATCACTATATCATAATCAATATTTTATTCTACAAGGAATTTAGGTGGAAAAAAATGAGAAGTTCTGTTTCTATTCTTGTAATTTTTATTTTGCATTGTATTAAAATCAATATTTTAAAAGTCCTAAATCAGAGTCTATTATTAGGCAAGAGGTTGGGAAAAAAGTAGGGTTTGAGAGGAAGTAAGGGAGGGGAATGTGGAGATGGATACAGTCAAAGCGTGTTATATGCTTGTATGGAAATACCACTTTGAAACCTTGTGGTTTGTAAAATAGACACTAATAAAAATTTATTAAAAAGCCCTGACTTACTTTTTAAATGACCCATACAGAGCATAAATATTTATCTTTAGAATAAAAACATTACTACCCAATGCTATTTTACTTCTAGTTCTTTTAATGGGAGAACTAGTGTTCTCAATTTTGTGAATATAAATTTAGAGGTTGTTGTTGACATTAGAAATCATTTTCAACAAATACAAATGGATAAGAACTACTTGTTCCCTATCCACAACTTTTTCAAATAAATACATTTGTGGCTTGGATTTTCTGAATATTATTTTTAAATAAATCAGCATAACAGCATCACAGCGTGGTTTCCAGTGACAGGCAACTTATAGCCTACCTTTTCGTAAGATATCCTTTCTTACTTTTGTCCGTCCTTTAAAATTAAATTACCTTTCCTTCTTCTCATTTTCTGCACAAGATGATTCAGTTGTTGAGCCCCATCTCTCTTTAGAGTGGTTTTCTCCTTTGCCATTATTTTTAGATTATCCAGCTTTTCTCAGTGTTAGGATAGGCGTAATATTTTCTGCAGTCCACTTATATCTTTGGAGGAAGTGAGGGCTTTTGGCTCATGTTAACTAATTTTATATTACCGTAGTGCTAAGATTCAATATCTGTAACTAAGGCATATTTTAGAAAACAACAATTAACCTCTGATTTTTTTATTCTAATGTTTCTTTTCTTCTGTTTTCTTTGGCATGCTATTCTATTCCATTAGAGAATGTTAATTGTCACCTACAAAATTAATTCTACCACCTAATAGTTGTGTCATGAACTATAGTTTTAAAAATCCTAATCTGATGTAAGAAGCAGATGTATAGTTATCACTACATATAGTGTTCATTTCTACAGCGAACATTCACTTCATCTATAGATGATATATACTATATAAAGAAGTTTGCTAGCTGAAAGCAATAAACCCCAATACTACCTAATTCAAGGAGAATAAATAATTTTGTAAGATATCACTCAACTCACAGCTGCATAAGAAGATTAAATAAGCTTTTAAAATGTGAAGGATCCAGGAGCTGAAAAGCCAAGGACACACTCATTAGGAACACTCTCCTTAGGGCATTGCTCCTGGTAAGCCTCGCCCACCCTGATGGCCAGACTCTTGCTATTGCTATTATCACTATGATAAGAAATTTCCCAAGAGTCCCTACATCTTGTGTCAATCTATCTTGATAGGCAGTATCAGATTGGCTGAATCAGGTGTCATATCTGTTCTCTACCTTCTAGAAGTTGGTAGGGAAAAAACTAAGAAATGAGCTTCCCAGGGGGAGAATTTTCCTTAAAAAATGTCTATCACACTATATTCTATCATCAGCCTATAATCTACTTTAAGTAAGTTTTCTTGATTTCCATTGATTTAGTTACTATTTATAATGATATTTAATATACCATTTATATAAGCTTGACTTCTGAATTTATAGCTCAGCATAGATTCTTTTTTCTCTCATATTCAGGATTAGATCATGCAACTTCCTTCTTGACACCTCCATTTGGAGATCCACTGAGCACTCCTCCAATTTAGTATCTGAACATCTCCAGGAATGTGTTAAACATCCATTAAGATCTTCTCCAATTACACATCTCAATTTATCCATGGATGACTTAATGATCTACCCACAAAATGTCCATGTTTAACATCCCAGGGGCAAACACTTCCATTCATGAATTTATCTAACTCAACACCAAATCTTATTAATTTTGTTTTTTTGTGTGTGTCCAAGACTACCTACTTCTCTCAATTTCCACCATCATCTTTTTGGTCCAAGCTTGCAAAATCTCACTACATCACAGTGCAACCCACTTACCTACACCTGTTCTAGCCCTTATATTCTGAGTTCACTATGAATGCCTTTTTAAGACACTAATCTGACCTTGTCATTCTCACTGGTTAAAATCATCCAATAGCTTTTATGTTAGTCAACTTTCCCACTGATGGAACAAAATACCTGACATAGGAAACTTTACTTTTCCTTGGCTTATATAACTTGAGGTTGGAAGTCCTTTATTTGCCCCATGAGAATGCCTCTGAGCTATTTGATTTGTTGGACTCCAGACTGTGGTGGCTGGCTCCAAGGCAAGACTATTATGGCAGAAAAGCATGTTCACTTTATTAGCTGGTAAGTAAAGCACAAGGGAAGGGAAAGGAAGTAGGATGCCAGACAGGAAGTGGCCAGGAACCAGACAGAATGCCCAAGGTTGTGTCCCTATCACCCAAAAGTGTGCTTGTGCTAATCTGATAGGCATCTCTTCATCTAGTCAAGTGGACAATCAAGATAACTTCTACTGCTTCTAAGAACTCCTGACTAGAATCAGAGAAGACTTTTTAAAAATCTTTTCTATACACAGATGTTGTTACAAATTACATGTATATTTTAAAACAGAATTAGAAGAAGATTTTCCTCTAGGGCATGACCCACTTTCAGTCAAATAGCTGGCTGCGATTTGCGGGTGCTTTTTCAATAACCCTGCAGAATGTAAACTGGACAATTATTTTGGAAATAAGGACAGCAACAGTGATCACCATCTTTAATATCCTCCAAGTTATCCAGGTGTGGTGCCCTCCTGTAATCCCAGCACTTGGGAGGCTGAGGCAGGAGGATTGACATGAGTTCAAGGCCAGCTTGGTTTACATGGTGAGTTTGAAGCTAATCTGAGCTACACATGAGACTCTGTCAGGAAAAAAAAAGACCACCAATTTAGTATCCCTGTGTAATTAAAATGATTTCATTTATGATAAACTTGCTTCAAGCAGTTACCAATATGTAAAGATTTAGTATGCTGATTTTAGAGTTCTCTAGTCTTACTAGAAGCTCCGGGAAGCAGGACTGACTTCCATTCATTCAGTCATAGGATTCATGGTCTATTAGCAAAAGGCAAGCTGACAGAAGACATTCTGTGCAGAGAAAAATACTTTGCCAGTGCTGATGTGTACCACGCAGAGATCTTTCATCACATTATCCCTTCAAAATTCCTTTGGTGGTTTATACTGTTACTTAAACTAATCCAGAATTTCATCCCCCCCCCAATTCCTTTTCCTTATGACTCTGGATGAGGGTTGGTCCCAAAAGGAATTTTGCATGAATTTAGAGTAGAAGTGAAGGAGCAAGGCCGGTATAGACCACGATGCTCTGCTGTGGGTTGCACCTGTCATCCCGACTCTGCTGCTCCCTTGCTGGCAAGGCCCCCCAGTTCTGCATCTCCTCCTATTCCACCATGTCTTTCTTCACTTCATCCAGTTTCCAAACTAGCTTCATGCACAGCAATGTTAGTAAGGGGCACTAGCATTTTCTTCAGATCATTTGTGTCCTCAGAGTTGGAGGTGGTAAGGAACAAATGCAGTTTCTAATTTTTCTTTTTCCTTTCTGCTTGACATCTAACTTTCCTTCTTAACTTGCCAACTCCACTGACTTGCAGACACTTCAGGTCCACAGTTAGTTACAGAGGCAACAAACTTTTCACACTTCATACTAGGTACCACAGTTAAGTTCAAATTCCTGTAATTAATTGCTTATTCTACATCATTAATAATCATTTTGCCCTTCTAATTGGACCTTGACTGACATATTCCTAAATAACAACATTGTATCTGAAACCCTTTAAAGAATTTAATTTACAGTTGGATCCTACCCAGGGACAAATTATCACTTCACATAAAATCACTTCAAAGTAGGTGATATTTAGCAGTACAGTGCCATTAAAAGTGTCATTAAAAGTATGGTCTCAAATGTGAAGGAGATATAGATTTAAGCCAAAGACTAGTTGCTGTCTGGTTGAACTTGGACCTGCACTTTTACCTTTGGAAGGCTTAGTTTTCTCCTTTGCAAAATAGAAAAAATAACAGGGTTCTCCAGAGAAATGGAACCAATGGGGATGGATGCATACACATGCTTATGCACATACACATATGCATTCACACGCACACGTATGCATACATGTACACACACATCTAGATTTAGTCTAGTTGGTTCATGTGATTATGGGAATTGAGATCCCAAGGTCTTCTGTCTGCAAGCTGCAGATCTTGGAAAGCCAGAGACATGGTTCCAGTTCCAGTCTGCAGGCCTGAGATACAGAAGAGCCCTGGTGTAAGTGCTAGTCTGAATGTAGGAGACCAGTGTCTCCGCTTGAAAACAGTCAGGTAGAAAATTCTCCCTTCTCATATCTTTATGTATTCCTTCACCAAACTCTACCAAAATGGAGTAGGAGGGTGGTGGGAAAAAAAATTTCATGCACAAATGAGTATAACAGGACTCATCACAAGAACTTCCTCCAGATTGTAGGATTACAAATAAACAGCTTACACAGACTACTTGCCTAGCAAGTACTCTCTCAAGCCAATACACCAGCACCATTTCCTGGAACAAACTTATAACCCCTGGTCTTTGCATCCTTCACTTTTGAACAGCCTATATGGACTTCTCTTTGTCTCTGAGTTCTTTTTCCTCTGGCTTCCTGACTATGCCAATGTCTGCTCATAGCTTACATATCCTAAACTGAAATTTTTGCTATTCCCAAGTAAATTCATTTGTTCTGGAAAGCCTGTAGCTGAAGTTCTTTTTTTTTTTTTTTTTTTAACAAATCGGATGAAGCCCACACACACTGACACATTGAAGAGGGTAATCTACTTAGTCTGTTGATTCAAATGTTAACCTCACCCAGAAACACCCTTGCAAACACACTCAGAATAATTTTTAACATGATGTCACAGACACCTATCTAAATTAACTATCACAAACACCTATCTAAAAGTTTCTATGAAGTGCGAATGAAGGTAAGATACATTAAGTACTTAACTCTGCAAGGTACATAGACCAATAAATAAAATGTAACTATTATTAAAGCAGAAACACATCAATGTAATAATTTTCCATCTAGGAGTAAAGAGATATCATACCTTGTTGGGTTATAAATTAGAAACATTAGCTGAATTTCCCTCTACTGTTTCTCTTTAGAGAAGATCCTTATATTAGGATAATGTGTCAGGTAAATTTTTCTCAGACTTCTTAGCTCTTAACAATGAGCTCTATGATGAACCACTGTAAAGTGGGGAAAGGAGAAACTTGCAGAAAAGGGGAGACAAGGAGCTAAAGACCTGTTGTTAGTTGGTGATAATTATAGTTGACGAAATGGAACCAAAATTGCCAGAAGTATATAACTGCCATTACCCACAAAAGTTCTCATCATGCCGCACGACAGATAAGACTGGGAATCAAACTTTATGAAAGATGAATGATTCTGAGCTATTTAATTTGTTGAACTCCATGGGGAAAATTTCCCATATGCTTAGATTTTTTTTTCTTTTTTTGGCTCTTGTTATGTAGGATGCCGTATGCCCTTATCCAAGATGTTGACCCTTTATTAAAGGAATACGGAGGAACACATATCCTGATGTGGGACACACCATCCTAGCCCTCAGGGGATTCTCATTAGCTAGGGAGGAAGCACATTGCCTGACCTTTGTCTGAAGGACATTTGGGGTTCCATAGAACATCTGAGGGTACCATTACCCTTTAGAAAGTTAGAGAGGTTTTATTCAGATTAAGGGAGAAAAGGGAATCTTAGGCCATGTTTAGGGTTTGGTACAAACTAATTAAAAAGCAACCACAAGGAAGAAGGAAAGGAATCCTAATCAATGTGACCAGGAGGGATTCATTCTTTGTACTTCTGTTCCAGTGTGGTTGGTGCTGTAGGAAAAAAATATCATGCCTCATAGTTTAATATTAGGAAATTTTATCAAATACCCATGTGCATTTTATGGATGAGGAAAGTAATTTTTAATAGTATGTTTTAAAGATGGGTTTAAATAATGGCTCTGACTCCAAAATTCAATAGCCTCAGGTTATCATAAGGAAGATGATAAAATATTCATGTTTTGTAATTAGTCTGAGTTAGAGCTAAAATGAGAAAAAAAAAAGGCCTGTAGCTTTGAAGTACTGCTTTGAGAAAGCTGCTCTCTGTAAAAGTGGGAGAATAGACGGTGCTGTGTTAGTAAAGACCACAAGGTCACAAAGCATAGCTACTTCACAAATCTACTTTCCAAGTTTCAATTTGTCTGCCAGCAAATATCACCAATTATTGCCCACTTTGTTTAATCTCATGTTTTAATACTATCTCATATACCATCATTTTACTGTCTCATATTTGAGATTTCACATTTATTTACATGTTCTACAGGTCAAAGCAAGAATTCTTTGAAACCTGGCTTGTATTACCTTGCTCCATAGCCCCAGTAATCATGGCACACATGAGATTATGGCTCTTTTGTTTATGTCCAACAAGATAAAATTCATAGTTTTTTCTGAGTCATGAACTCCTTTGAGAAAATATGAATATCGTCTCTAGAAAATAAACCCACCTTGCTGCAGATGCACCCTAAATTTGCATGTACAATCCAGGAGTTTGTATGCTCCATACAACACCTTTTTGGTCTCCAGCTTGAGAGTCACTGATTCAAAGGATGCATGAGCATTTCCAGCTTGGAATTGATGCAGGGAGTTTAGTAGAGTTTCAAAGTGAAAGACAGATCTAGTGACTTTCTGGGTTTTTGTAGATTCAAATATTCAAATGTTAGTTTTAAAACAAAATTCTCAGAACACTAAACATATCCACGTGCAAATATAATTTAATTTTATTGTAGTTTGACTATTATTACTTTGGTGTGCTAACAATAGAACCCAGAGTTTGCATATGGTAGACATATGTTCTAACACTATACCCCCTCCTAAGTATAATATATAACATGAAAGGACCACTACTTGATACCATATTCTGAGGGTAAACTAGTAATGTGTGTTAAGAGACTGAGACTCACTGTTCATAAATTTTGACTCAGTCATTTAAATTTCAGAAGTCTATCGTAAGGGGATATTCAGAGATGTGGGCAAAGAAGTATGTTCAATGAAGCTTATCACAGTACAACAGTAATTGAGAGATGATTTGAATGTTTAAGGGAAAAATAATTGATAATGAATGAAATCTATGTAATAAATCATGTAAACTATTATAAAGCACCTAGACTTTCTCTTGCCTGGATTTCTGTGTGTGTGTTCTTCCACCTCTGTGATAAAGCATCTTGTAAGAGTTGCCATTTAATCTATTCACTGAGTTGAATAGATTTCATTGAGTTGAAGGCTTGTCAAGATGCTGAGTCCATCTAACAATTTTAAAATTCTTAGGCCTACCTTAGGCCCTGTAAAGACCTTTTGAAAAAAAAATTTTTTTTGTGGTACTGGAGATTGAACTCATGACTGGGTCCTTGCAAGGCAGGCGCTTATGCCATTGAGCTAAATCCCCAGCCCCTACCTTTTGAAATTTTTGAATTCTAGTGTCAAAGAGAAATACATTTGGATATCAATTGAAGAATAATCGTGAGACTATAAATCCCTGACATGAACAAGCATGTACCCTCTTTTAAAATAAAGCTAATACTATCTGTTAATATTATAACTAAATGAAATATTGAATATAAATTGACTATCATAAGGTCATGCAAATAATCAACTTTAAGAAACATTTCCTTCACATTCCTGATCTATAGATTGAACCATATGTAACAACTGATGTTCAACCATTTTTACCTACACATATGGCAATTTTGTATGATTCAGCTTAATAATTAGTGATTAATGATGATATATTATAATGCCCCTGATGAATTATATGAAAAAGGAATAGATGTGAGTTGGAAAAGAAAAGAAGGAACTGATGTTGTTGTGACAAAAATCATTCAATGAAATTCTAAAAACTAAGGTTTTGTTTAATTAAAAATTCATATATATTTTGATCTACAAAGACTTCTTCAAGGTATCTGTTCCATAGAAATACAAGCACAAACATACAACCACATATACATGGATATCTATTACAGGATTGTTTCAGAGGAACAAAATAAAATAAGTAAAAAATATGATGGTTCATCAGCGGGAATGATTGATTAATTATACCACATTGCAGAATAAAATGTTATGTGATTACTAGACTTGTTATTAAGCAAGGAAAAGCTAGACTCAAAAGTGTATATTCCAATTTATACAAAATAATGACAAGATCTCTGTATATTTATATTCATATGTGTATTATGAATGCTTGTATGGATTGTGGCCACTTTCTTGTGAATACATGAGCATAAAGAATAATATGGAGGTGTGTACATTAGGTTGTTAATATAGGTAACTTGATAACCCGAGTTGATAATGTAGATTGAGAGGGCAGCATATGGAAAAGAAAAGCTAAAATACTGTATTAAAAATCAGTTTGAAAAAAAAAAGTCAGTTTGTAAAACGTGATCACACTTGTTGAATTTACATAAGATATCTGATTGTTTATACATAGAAATATTTTTAGAGAAAAAAATAACCAGAACAAGGGAAGCATGTTTCTCTGAGTCCATGGCCATCCCATGAGGCCCATACATCTTGGTAGAGCCATAAAGAACTGTATAACACAGCATCAGAAATGGAAAATGATGTGAGGTAGGAACGCCATGCTGGTTCTGAAGCAGGGACAGAGAAGGATGCTCTTCCAACATTAGATAAATCAAAATGAATAAAATAAACCAAAGAGCCTTCCTCTGGATACCATAAAAAAGTCAACAGGGAATTACTTGTAGAAAAATGAAAATAGAAAATAATAAAACTATCACCACTAAGTGCATTTGTTAGATGTCGGCAGCAAGCTTCCAGCTAAACTTCAGGACAGAGAGAAGACTGGAATTACATTTTATAGTGACTGGTTTGCAAGCTAGGTCCAAGATCTAAACATTCATGAGTCTAGAATGCAAACATCTCATTACCCCCCCAAAAAAAGATTTGAAAACTACTGACCCCCCTGAACATTACTGATAAGGAGAGATAAATTTGGTTTTCCAGGGCTACTCAGTTAATAAATGGCATGACTAGGACCTGTAGGTTCTCAGCCTAGCATTCTCTCCTCTACAGCATACTATCTTCTTTTATTTGAAAACAAACAAACAAATATGTTTGCTTTTTTGTCTTATTTCTGTCTCTTCCACTTTCAGGCAGTACAGGTCATGTGTATAATACAAGTAGAAAAATCACTAGTTGAGAATAGACCTGGAGACTCAGAAGCCAAGAATTACAAACTCCAACATCTACAAATCTGTAACCTTGGTCAGATAAGCATGTGTGTATATGCCTTAGTGTCCCAGAAGCATACAAGATGAAGAAAGCATACCTAGTTTACACCTCAGAGATATTTAAAAGAAAAACTAAATAAATTTTTTTGTTTCAATTTATGCAGCAAAAATTTCAGGAGTGTCTACTGAGTGCCAGGATCTATGACAGACACTGGAGATGCAATGGTAAGGAAAACAGGACATGACCTTTGCTTTCTTGAGCTTGCTACCTCAGAGGTTGAAGAATGTAGTCATTAATCCAATGATAGAATTAATGAATAGATACTTCAAACTGAGGAAGGGGAGACAAAAGGAAGGAGTGTAATGTGCTTATGTATAATCAAAAATTATCTACAATGATCAGGGCAAATATCCCCAAAGAAACCATATCTGAAATGACTCTACAGAATGAATAAGAGTTAACTGTATGGAGGTAGTTATTTGTACATAAAATTAGAATTTAACAGTTCTTTAAGTTCTTTAAATTATCTTTATGGAAAAGTTAATTTTTGTACAGAAGACAGAATCTCTTAGATTCAACAAACATATTACACTTCCTGCTGTCAAGTTCCTGACCTCTGAGTAGTAACAGACACCACTGGTCATTTACAACACTCTTTTGATAAATCTATTATAGATTCACAGAGGTTCCAAGCTGCCTTTACCAATCCATCAAATTTGCCACCAACAATGACATGTATTTTATGAAATTTGCTATCTTAAGTAGCAGCCCCCACCCTGACATTTGCAGGACGTTGCTGCCTTGGCTTAGCTCAGTCGCTTGGAGCTGCCCACCAGGCTCAGCCTGGCCACACGACAATCTGCTGTGCTGATTGGAGAGATGCGAGGGGCTCAGCCCGGTCCTCTCTGCGCCTGGCGAGCAGTTCATGGACGTGATCACTTTGGGGTAAAAGTGTCCCTGACCTGTTACTGCAACAGTGCCATACTGTAGGTCTTGGGAGTCTTGTTAACCTGAAACAGGGTGTTCTTTTTTGGGTAAAATATTTCACAAGGAAAAAAAAAAAAAAAAAAGGATCTCTGGCCTCAAATTTCAAAGTCTTGAGTTGTAGCTACATTCCTTTAGTAATAGCAGCTAACAGATCAATAGAAATTCGAGCAGTGTATCTCAGTCTTCAGAGTGTGTTGGTCACTTTTCTCTCACTGTTGAGACAAAATACCCAACACCCAAGATTAAGGAACGAAAGGTTTATTTTGATCACAGTTTTTGGAGGTTTCAGTTCGTAATCTGCTGGATGCAAGACAGGCTGGCCTGTGGCAGAGGCAACAGTTCAGGGTGACCAGAAGACAGCAAAAGCAATAAGGGAGGAGCACGAGAGAAGACTCTTTCTGTCCTTTATATTGTATGTAGGCTACCCACCCTAGAAGGGGTGTAGTACTCACACCCATAATCCCAGCATTGAACCATGAATCAATCATAAACTCTAGATTCCTGTTTCCATGACGCATGAGGCTTTGAGGAGACATTCAGATATAATTGAATCTGACAAGAGTAGATGACAAATTAGAAGACTGCTGGCCATCCTTTAGCTATGTCAGAAGGTTTATATGTTGAGGCCTCTTTGTGTTCCATCTCTCAATTTTTGGGAAATTTTTGAGAATAGGCCCAGAAAGTATGTCCTTGGGCAGCACTAGAATTTATGATTTTTTTTTTTGGATTATGCAAGCCTTTTGCTGCGACACACAAAACCGAGACTGAGAAGAATGCAAGTACAAAAGGTATTAAATTTCAATCCAGAAAAGCTGATATTAAAATTTTAAAGAAATGTTGAATCCACAAAATCTAAAATTTGTTGGAGCGTCTGCTTCTACAGATCACAGAGCCACGGACAATGTCTGCTGACCAGTGAAGAGCTGATCATGCCATAAACTCTGGATGATTTGGAATACGGCTTCTTTCTAGAGCTTTCGCTTCGTTTTCACTTACAAATGCATATTAATATCATCTTTATGGTTTTTTCTCTTAACCTGAACTTTCTATAAGAAATTTTGGTTACGCATGCCAGCTGAAGTTTTGCCAGTCATGATACTCTAGCAATTGGCAAGGGATTCCTGGATTCCTAAAGGTTTTTTTATTTTAAAAAATTTTATCTCAACACATGGTAATATTTTTAACACTGAAAAATATCATTGCAAAAGATGCCCTAGATATCTACTGTCACGTTTAGAGCCATCCTGGCACCCTATCACTCAATACCTTCATTATCATCAACACTCGGGAAAAATAGTTTTTATTAGGTTTTTAAAAATTGTTTCTGTTACACCTTTATGTTGCTCTAAAATGTTATGCATGTTTTTGACTCTCTCACCTTCTCTTCTAATTATCACTTTCTCTCCGAGCCACCCCATCATCAATGTAACTGTGGTTCCCTTCTTCTGACTTGTAAGACGGACCATGGATTCTAAAGTGGACCTACTCTCTCTTTGGTTGAAGAAACAGGTACTTGATTTTGGATGAAACTGTCATGCTTGTCACTGCTATAATTTTGTGAATCATAATGATTGCCTTGAGCATTTAGTTGCATATCTTACCCAGCTATATACTCTTTGACTACAGACTTTCGTATCAGTGCCAAATCCTGGGAGAGCTACAGAGGAAATTTCAATTTATTAAGTGAAAAGACACTAAGCTTAATTCCACTACAAAAACATGTTGGCAGATAAGTCGAAGCGACACAAGTAACTCCAGGTGTTGGCACAAGTCCCTTTACTGGTAGGGGGGAAAATTGTGGATGTAATATACTTTTTAGTGCATATACCAAGGATGCAAGACACAGAAGCAAGGCAGAGCTACTCGGGTATCTTAAATGCCAGGCAACTTATGTTTGTATATCTGTGTGTGTGAAGGTGGTAGGTGTGCAGTACACCCATGATCTGATTGCTCCTGCCTGCCTGCACCCATCTGTCAAGTATTTGCCATTTTGCCATCACTTTTCTGTGGAGTTTTCTCTTCTGTTTTGTTCATTGCTGTCCCTTCTTCTGACTGCTGATCAAACCTTAGAAAAAACAAAACAGTCAAGCTGGAGGCATTCTTAGTTCCCTGCAATAGAGCATTGAAATGTAAGACCTAGGTAATTGAGACACCAAACAGCTATGGACCTGTAAGGGGCACAGGAGTAAAGTCTCACAGATATGTTTTAAACACTGTCCACCTTCCCTTACAGTTCAAGCCTGGAGAATGCAGAGGTCTCAGGGAGGAAGAGTCACAGCCATAGCGCCTTACACCCTATGGAAAACCCCTTTGCTCACTGTTGGAAACATCTAGCATTTCCTGGAATGTTCTTTTGGGTGATTGATTTGACTTGGATGTATGAAAACCAGTGGTTTTAACATGTATGGCTTTAACTTGGGAACAAAATAGTTTTCATCAGGTTTTTAAAAAAATTGTTATACCTTTATCTTGCTCTAAAATGTTATGCATGTTTTCGTCTCTCTCTTGTGATTATCACTTTCTCCTCCCACTGCCCCATCAGCAGTGTAACTGTGGACCCTTTCAGGTATTGCATTTCCCAACTTGACCTTGAATTCAGGAAGCCCCTGCCCGGCTGCTGAGCCCAAGAGCACTGCACTGCAGATCTGTTTTCCTGTGACCCTCACTAATGAGACTTGCTGTATGTTTCAATGTCCCTGTAACTTTAATTTGGATCTGACTTATATCACAAACTTCGTTTTACTATTAAAAAAAAAAGATTCACCAGTAAGGATCTGTCTTAGTTACTTTTTATTCGTCACTGAGAGAAAATACCTGATGCCCAAAGTTGGGAAAGGAAAGGTTTATTTCTTACAGTTTTTGGAGGTTTCAGTCCATACTCAGTTGGCTCCAAGGCAGGGTGGCATGGCGGGCCGCAGTTCATGGTGGCTGCAAACAGCAAGAGCGGGAACTGGCAAGAAAGAGGGAGACATACCTTCATCCTGCCATTACATCACATCCTGGATCCACCCTCTAGGAGGGTGTAGCGCTGACACCATCAATCCAAGCACTAGACAATGAACCAGTCACAAATGTACAATGCAAATACATGAGGCCTGGGGGCCACCGACATAAACCATGACAGGATCCATGCCTTCAGTGAACTTCATAGCATCTTACCTCACTACTAAAGTTAGTATAGCTTAATCAAAAGAACATGGATTTCAGAGTTAGACAGAACTATATGTTTTTGGTAGTGGTGGTACTGGGGATCAATCCCAGGGCCTCCCACATGCAAGGCAAGAACTGTACCACTGAGCCACATCCTCAGCTCAGAATTGAGTTCTAATCATGACTTTACTATGATTTACAGTTGTATCACCATAAAAAGTTAATAAATACTATCATCCATATCACTAGAGTTTTGTGAGGGTGAAGTAGGGTAATATACTGGATACAGTACCTAGCATACTGGAAGTGACCAATGAATAGTAGCTATCATTGCTTATGATTTGTTTGGCTTTTCTTTCTCTCTCTCTTCTCTTTCTTCTTTCGTGTGTGTGTGTGTGTGTGTTTTGTTTTGTGGTGCTGGGAATTGAACCCAGGGACTTCACACTGAACTATATGCCCAGGCCCCTAAAGTGCACTTGTGTTACTGTTTTGCAGCAGATATTGTTGGTTGCTGTCTGCCCTTCATCCATTGCCTCCTTTATTCTTACTGGCAGTGTCCCCATTTATTTGTGTCTGCCAGAATAATGCCAATAATAAGTTTAGAGGGGTAACTCCTTAAGTTCTGGTTAAATGACACATGGAGGAAATTCTGCTTGGAATAATAGAAAGGTTTAGCTGAAAGATTTATGTGTTGGACACACTCCTGCTTCTTTAGTTAGGAGTTGTGTTGTCCAGATGCGACCTATAACAAACCAGAGGAAACAGGCAATAAGCTTACAGCTGGAGAAGTAGAAATAGACCTGTATGATGTCTCTCATTCTCTTTTGTTGAAGAGATCATCTGTACGTAAGTGGCTGAAGTGAAATCAGCCAGAAACCAATAAGATTGTAGGATTTGATTCTAAGTTCTGAGAAGTCTTGTTCTAGCCTAGAGCTCCAGCCACGTGCTCCTCTCAGGAGTAGCAGGGACCCTTTCTGAGTCCTGGGCAGCACACTGACAAATCGGGCAAAAATTTGATTCTTCTTGGCTCTTCCTTGGATGGCAGATGCCTGAGCAAAGGTATTTCTGGTCCCTAGCCATAACAGCGAAATAATACACCAGCTCTCCTATCTCTCTCCTATTGGTCTGGATACAAATTAACCATTTATTCAGCCTGATCAGCAAAATGAAGAATGCCAGACAAGTACTGATGCTTCCATTTAACTGAAGCTAAACTTGAATTAAAGTTTAAGAGTTTAACATATTTTTGTGATGATATAAGAACACGTGGTTCTTATTTCTTTTCATTTTCTCAAAGGCCAAATGTATTTTAAACTCCTTCCCAATGAAGTAAACTCATCTTCTTGCCTTTGTGGCACCCAAATGGGGCTGTCTACAGCCTGCTGTTCTGCTTTTGATATACTGAGCTCTGAGAAGTTCCAGAGCTCTCAGTCAATGCTCAAGAAGGTCAGAAGGCTCTGTCTTCTGTGGCAGGCACATCAGGCCATGAGTTGAGGTCTCTTGTCTAGGGATTTGCCTCTTCTTGTCTAGGGATTTAGGCTTCTTGGTGGATAATACACTAGATTTGTCAGATGCAGGCATTAGGTGCAAAGGAGAGGCAGCAATCTTTGGAAT